>CAHIKZ030003790.1:0-12500 GCA_903632075.3 Acanthosepion pharaonis
AATAAACAGTCAGGATAAATATGGATATCCACTAAAATAACATGGCATTTAAGTGATAAAATTTGTCGGATGAATATGTTATCTAGTCTACAGTCGATTTCTGACAAATGTGCGGTGGCTTCCCTCTGTCTCTTTTACAAATATGTTTACGGTAACTGTTCCGACGAGTTACTTTCACTGGTTTCCAGACTGCATGAATTTAAGCAAGCGTAATAGACTGGAATCTCGGTCCAATCCTTTCACTGTCGAATCGGTTAAATGTAACCGTCTCTTCTACTCAAACAGCATCTTCTCTCGCACTTCCAGTCTGTGGAAGTCCCTTCCCTTTGATTGCTTCCCCATAATTATAACCTTCAAATATTTAAGTGTAATGTCAGTCGACATCTGATAACTTGATTTTTGTTCCCCGAACTTCTCTGTATCCTTTGCTCAAATACGTCTCTTTATTCTTGCTGTCGATCTTCTTTGCGTACCAGTAGCCCTCAAGCCTTATTTGAGAGGAATTGCCTTAAAAGAAAAATCCAATATTTGGATTGTTTTCTTTAGGATACGAAACTGGCAAGTTAGAATTTATCGAGAGTCTGAGAAAAATTTGCGTTTATAAGACAGTATTCAACTTGATTGCTGACTCACTCTAAATCACGTCCTATCTGATGAATGTTTCACCTGTCAAGGGGGAAACAGGTCTGAATCCTGTCGGGCAGCGCATATTTTTCTCTAATAAAAGGTCTCGAATAATCAGGCCGGTATAAGTAAACAAATAAGTAAAATTTTAATAAAGAACCGGAGCGTCTACCCAAACATAAGTATCCACTAAATGTGATGCTTAAATGATAATATCTGTCAAATTAATAAATAGAAATACATTAATCCATATATATATATATATATATATATATATATATATAGGAGGGTCATTCAATAAATAAGGTGAATTTTTCGGTATAAGGACTTCTAATACAGATAGAAGTTTACATTTTTTTATTTTTCAACGTAGTCTCCCAGCACTGTCATACACTTTTCCCATCTGTGCGCAAGCTTCCGTATTCCCTCAGGGTAAAAATCTTTGGACTGATGCCTCAGCCAGTCACTCACAACACTTTTGACTTCATCGTCACTTTTAAACTCTCGTGAACGCTTTCAAGGGACCAAACAGATGAAAGTCTGAAGGGGCAAATTCTGGGCTGTAAGAGGGATGAGGGAGCAGTTCCCAGCACAGATCGTTGATAGTCTGCACCGTTTGGGCTGCTGTTTGAGGCCTTGCGTTTTCATGATGCAAGATGACTGCTTCTGACTGATGACCCCTGCGTTAGATCTTTATGCCTTTCTTGAACTGCCTCAGCAGTTCAAAGTAGTTCTGCTGTCAGACTGAATGAGGTCATTGACTAATTCGATCACGTCAGTAGACCTCACTTCTATAGGCTTCCCAGGTATGTCTTCATCCACAACACTTCTCCGTCGTTCTTTAAAAAATTTAGCCCACTTGTAGACATGTTGTTTGACTGAAACATGTGGCATCATACACAGTTGACATTCTCCAATGAATTTCTACTGGTTTGCACCCTTCAGCAACTAAAAACTTGTTAACTGACCGCTGTTAAATCCTGGAGCATGCTTCTTTGTCGACCATCTTTGTTAATTGCCAAAACTCTCAATTTTTTTTTAATCTGCAAAAGAAATTAAATCCATGTGAAAAAAAAGAAAAACAAAAAAAATAAAAAAAGTAAGCTTCTCTCTGTATTAGAAGTCCTTATACCGAAAAATTCACCTAATTTATTGAATGACACTATATATATATATATATATATATATATATATATATATATATATATATATATATATATATATAATGTAATCCGCATACAGTGCCGCTAGACATCCGATTGCTTCAAACCGGGATTGAAAATTGAATTATTTCGCATCAGCCGGCGTTACTAACCCTGAGCTATCAACGCACGACTGAGGGGAAGGGAAAATCTAGCGTATTATTTTTACGAATGTAATCAAACGCCAGGCGGCGATAGTGCTCAATTCATTTAAGAGCGTTGCTTTAGTGGAGACGGCTGCTGTTTAGAATTGCCTTCTCTCAACAGTGCTCAACCGAAATTATCGAGAGAATAATAATGTCATCCACACACAGGCCTTTTATGCTGTATCACAGATCGTCAGTGCAACAGGACATCGTTATATATATATATATATATATATATATATATATATATATATATATATATATATATATATAAAGCAGTAGGAGGAAGTCTTTACATTTACATTCAGATGAAGAAATGTACCAGAAAATTGTACAATGATTCTACTATTTTTCTGGACATAAGTGATTCAAAATATAATAATAGCAACCCTGATGTCACTATGAATATTGAACAAATGCAAAACAGGTACCAAAAATTGCGTTATAAGGCTCTGCGTAACCCAATTTGAGCAAAATTACCAGGAAATTAAGGAGAAATTTATACATGAAAAGTCTTAAATAATTTGAAATAAACCTCAGAAATCAATTGATAAAGCATGTTATTATTTCTACAACACAGTATCGAGTAACCATCTACTATATATAGACAAGGAATTAAATTACTCACCAACGACTGCCACAATGCAAATAGAAATTTCCTGGATGCTCACCCCAAATAATGCAAATAGATTATTTGATTTCTCCTGTTTACGACATAAAACGGATGACAAAACTTTGTATATCTAAAATCATTTGGCATATGCCATCTCTTGCTTTGTTTTTTTTTTCTTTTTCTGAATTGAGATGTTTTCTCAGTTATAGGCTATGGAACTAAAAATGCAAATAGAAATCTTGAATTTCTCATTAATATCTCTTATGCAGACTCCTTTCAATTCCTTTCAGAATATTATTGATTCATCTTTGATCCTTTTTCAGAAACTGTTTTTTAGATATGTCCGAAATGTGGACAGTAACTAAAGGATATAAAAATCTATGAACAAAGGGGAAATAATTACACAACTGAATTCATTAAGCCTACCGAAATTTAAAGTGTCCCGTTTACTTGCATGTCTATCCAAGAGAATGTTCTTGTACGCTTGTATTTCAACATTTGTCAATTCATTATATATTTCCAAATGAAAAGAATGTAATAAACTGCTAATAATTCTATTTTCAAAATATATTGCCGTAGATTTCAAGGGAAATTATGATAATTCTTATTCTTGGATGCTGTAGGAGGGTTGTAATTTAAAACATACTTATATCGATAACATTTTAATCACCATGTGCAAAAAATAATTTATGTTGTGTTACAGATAATAAAAAATCATCTGATGTTTTTTTTCACAATATCATGATCAAGTCACTAGTTGTATATGTGAAAAGGTCTCCCAAATCCTGAGTCATAGGATGATTGGCAAACTGCATTTTTTCTACAGTAATCCTGATTGTCATTTGATGAGATAATAGTTACTGATCATTTGAAGAGATTCTTCGAGTACTGCTCTCCAAGCTGAAAAAATTACTTCAGCATGCTTTTCCAATGTCATCAAGGTGTAGATAAACCAGAAGAAGATAGTACAGTCAAAACTATTACTCCTGTGTTCATAGCCAAATAAAATATGCCTGTCTTCTGAGGTCACGGAGGAATGATATATATATATATATATATATATATATATATATATATATATATATATATATATATATATATGACTAAAGCTATGTCATATACTAAACATTTTACATATCTTGATTATGAGTGTTGTTAGATTATTTGGACACGTGTAGACGGTATTATGTCATGTTTTTTTTCACTTTATCATCGTTATTTTTAACCAGACCGTGGAAAATATGTCTTACGTTTCCTCCTATTCACTGTTGTAGAATGGAAGTTTCGGCCCTTCCGCGTTTGCAATAAACGTAAAATTTCTCAATTAATCTTGTAATATTCACTTGATATATATATATATATATATATGAAGAAATTTTGAAAAAAACAAACAAAAATCCTTAAATGTAGTTAAATGAAACTACATTTAAGGATTTTTGTTTGTTTTTTCAAAATTTCTTCATTCTGTCGGATTTATATCCATTTACACTTGCTTATATATATATATATATATATATATAGTCTTAAGTTGTGCTATATTTATGGGATAAAGTGCTCAATATCAGAGATAGTATGTGTGTAAATATAAAAGTGCGCATTGAAGTCAACACTTAGAGGCGACAGTCTGTTTCATGCTAGATGCAATATATATATATATATATATATATATATATATATATATATATATATATATATATATATATATATACTAGATAGCATGGCCCGGCGTTGCCTGTGCTTGATTCAAAAATCGTACGACTCATACAGCAGTCGCTATCACTTGACTTAAAATATTTTTGCCCTTCTTTGCTTTTAAAGGGGTGCCCTTTGCCGTGCTGATGTTGCTACATGCCTTACTCCTTGCCTATCTCACAATGCGAATTTTTTCTAAGCTCTTGTCAAAATATTAAATCTTTTGCGAAAAAGAACCAAGCAAAATGAACACAAAACGATCAGCTTTAAAAAAGGACTCGTAACTGGAAAAACCGAATGAAAAAAGAATGTTAACAACAAATACTTTTTCACACCCAGCAAAGTTCTGCGGAATCAGAATCAACGTTGAGTTTAAGCAAGCGAATGAGCCAATTGGATTAAAGTTCCATGTAGTTTTAATTTTTTCCCAATTGTGATGAATGCAGCTATCGATTTTTTTTGCGTGCTAGCATGCTAGTCAACATTCGTGTCAGTCAGCTGTTGGCTCTCACGCTGGCCAATAGAATCTTCCTGCCTATTCGAGGCAGCCAGCTATAGGCCCTCACTCTGACCAGTTGAAAATGTCCGCAAACTACATGAAAACTGCCGTAGAAGCATGAAGAAAATCGATTATTTCCACTATCGATGGGAGTTGGGAAATGCAAAGTCAGCCTTGGCCTTCCCGCTAACTTGGATCATGTGCATGTAAATTTTGGTGCAAATCCGTCAAAATTGCGGCCGTGCATACGTTACGTTACACACACACACACACACACACACACACACACACACATATATATATATATATATATATATATATATATATATATATATATATATATATATATATAACAGACAGGATATGTGTGTGTGTGTGGATAGAAAGAGAGACTTACAAGACTTACAAGCACAAAGAGAGGAGGGAAAGAAAGAGAGAGGGGAAGAAAAAAGGAAAAGCGGATTATATAGTTAAATGTACGGGAATATCTCAATCAGTTCGACTATTTTGCACATCAGCTACTGTAAGAGATAATTTTCAATGTTTAATCTAAAGAATGTTTTTCCGCACTAATCGAGTGTTATGCATGCACCAATCGAGTATTTTGCATGCACTAATCGAAATTTGGTGTATAAGAATTTTAGTGCACTAATCGAAAGCACGCTAATCGAAGACGCATTAATCGAGGTTCCCTGTATATGTAAAACTGTAGAATAAGAGAGAAATTTCCAATTGATGAATTACGAAATGTGAACTAAAACTTAAGAAAGAAAAAAAAAGGAATCAATGAGAAATATTCCTTCTATAGATTCATCATTCGTTCGAATTGACAGCCAAATAGAGAAAGCCAACCTTTACGTACGTAAATAGATATTGATAGTTTTGCTGGCCTTAACAGAAGACTTGCATAAAGTAAGATAAATCGAAACTTGGTATTCTGGAGATGTGACCCGGAATTTCGTAAATGTAATTCCATTGCAAGGATGGAAAAATCGAATTGGCCCATGAAGTAACCGTAAAAGCGTTGAAAATAGATTGGGTCGCGTGCGTAATTTGTCTCGTAAGCCTTGTCCTAATGTAATAAGGGTGTGGCAAGAAGTTGAAAAGTGCAGAAAGATGCGTCTTCGTTAGTGAAAATGTCTTGGAAATTAGTGCAGCTCTCTGCAACGTTGACACCGTCGTTTGTTGGATGTTCAAGATTGCAATGTAAAATATTCTTTGATTTCTTCTTGAATTTAGAGCCATGCCGTTTTCTATCCCTAGTGTTGATGCATGTAGAATTGGTTGAATGTTAATAAAGAAAGATTTCACCGTGTCATTTTATGATAGGAAAGTTAATAGCTCTCCAAAACTTCCTATTCTTTGTAGATATTAATAAGTTTTCTTTTTCGATTTTTCTTTTTTCGTTTTTTTTTTCTTTTTCTTTCTTTTTTTTTGGACATCCATTTACACAAGCTCGTATTAGGTTCCTAGCTTTTTCTCTAAATACCTCTTAGCTTCATAATGTCCTTTGAGTTGCACATTCTCTAAACATAAAATATTTCTAATAAACAATGAAATTCTCCATTATGATATATTCTTATCAGAATCACCCCATGCAAGTTGTAACTCCACTAAGACACAAGGTTTTACAGAGGAAAGAGTAATCAAGAGGCAATAGTTAGCGATTAGCATTGCATTTAAATTTTTGCAGATTAAAATTGGATGTAAAATACAGAGCCAGAAAGGAGTTCAACAGGCGAGAAGTGCGAGGGAAGAAACTGTTATCATAGAACCTACGGCTACATATATCCAGCTCAACAGTAAATTGCTAGTGCTTTGCTTGAATCAAAAAAAAAAAAACTAGGTAAAATAGCGAAGACTTCATTCGGGCAATTGCCATAAAAATTACTGTTAGAAGGTGAACAGCCCAAAATTACGAACTAAAATTTGGTATAACAGATCAAGCAATTGCGAACATTTGGATAGATAGGAATTTTTTTTACGGAAGACAGAATATGCGACAGTAACGCGAGAGATACGTTCTAAAATCTAAGCCAACTTAAGATATATAGAGACCACCTTACGGAGGGAGGAAAGTGACTGGAACTGAGCCACCAGATCAGGACCAATAATATTGCAGATTCTTCACCCGATCTCATCTAGGACCTCAAGGTAAATAGCAGGGTCATCAGAAAATATACATCAGCAATATTCTAAGTATAAACGAATGGAAGACGTAGATAAAGAAGATAGATTGTGGAGATAAAAAATAATCTCGCCCGACGTAGTGAACCGAATTTTTAGCAGCTGAACTAGCAATAGATTCAATATAGTTTTTCCACTTCATATCAGGAGATAACTTTCGCCCAAGAAGGCGCAATAAGTCACTTCCTTGGGGAATAACATCAGCTATGCTGATGAAAGACAGCAGGGATCTCTCTGATGATTAATAAAGAGAAGATTTTGGATCGTTGAAATTAAAAAAAAAAAAAAATCTTTAGTAGATTTTAATGGGTAAATAATTTTAAACTATGAGCACATTATCCTGAGTGTTGATACTGACTAAAACTATTTCAGTAGTTTTCACATTTTTAATATTCGATCTATGTTTTCAATCTCCCGCTGTTAATGCATTGATGTGGTAAGGGATCATATAAATTAAGTAATATCTGTTTTTTGAAGGAAATGTTTTTTGTATATTAAGTCTGATTTGCAATGGAGACATGACAAAAATAATTCAAATTAGAAGCGTGCTGTCTCATTCGAAACCTTCTGAAAATCATAACACGTGTTAATCACGGTCCTGTAAGTGAAATCGTGTAGATGAAACTATTTGACGGGTAACGGTATGGAAATAGAAACTTGTTGGAAATATGTCTAGATAAGATGTCTTGATCGAAATCTCCGTCCTCCGGGAGCTTGTTTATTTGCGGGGTCATAAAACCCTGGAAAACTGAATGATTATTGAACTTCTTTAAACAATTAAAAATTCTTCAGATAATTTTGCAATATGTTTCAAGCTTAAAGAGCGGAACCTGAATCAATGAATTATGAATTAAAGAGGGAAGAGGGTGAATCAAAAATAGTTGTTCAAATATTTGGGGCGGGTTCCTCAGATCAAAACGAAAACAAAAGTCCATATAAACGTGTCTGCAAATCATTCGTTTTTTAGTTATTAATGTTAAAGAAAATTACGGTAGATGGTGCTGTGTTGTAATGTAGACTGGTTTACATTTGTCATTCGTGTAAATTTGTTACTGGTTTTTCTTCAAATTTTAACTTGTGTAGTAGCGAGTTAACTGAGAAGTGTTCTGTTTAACATATTCAGGGTATTCCTATTGTGAGTAGACAGATAAGATTTTTTTTATATACGGCCACGCAAATGGTAATGGATGAGAGGAGGTACGGTTGTATCAGATTGCACTTCCAGACCGACGTCAAACGTGTCATCCAAACTTTTCTGCTGTTTATTGTCACGATGCTGAGACAGGATCCGTGGCACGACAAATTATGAATCGAAGAAGACTGCTCACACGCCTGACGACGACAAATAGATTCTACGGGATGTTGGGGGTACAATCCAGGTATCAGCACACGTCATGTGGACCTAGCGTGATGTACACATCATAGTACCGCATAGAGATTATTTCAACGGAAGCTCTTGGATGCGTATCACTTGCAAATTTTGCAGTGTCTTTCGTCCTATGATCACTGACCACGGGAGACTGTTTGCTGATATTTTATTGCACAAACTCCCAAACTGTTTTAGTCTCTTTAGTCTTGGTGACGGAACAGACAATATTTGGAAGAGATGGAATAAAACTTTCAGAAAACCAACATTTGTGTGTGAATAAGAATTTCCATACTACAGCACAGACTAGACACCTACAAAAGTTTACGATTAAGGTGTGTACTGGAATTGTAGGTGATTGTGTGTTAGGTTCATATGTTGTCCCAACACGTCGTAGAGGAGCCGTCTCCACGGACTTTATTTCGAGCATACTTCCAGACATGCTAGATGATGTACCCGCTCAAATCTAAAGATCCATGATGGTGATTCATCAGTTTTTAATCATAACTAGGCCAGGGAAGATCGTTTTCATGGCCTGCCTCTTCCCCTGACCTCAAAGAAATGGTTTATGCAGAAGATATTAATAAAGCGGTGACGTTTCGTCAACGTGTCATGGGGGCCTGCGAAACCATTCGACACTGTGTGGTAGCATATGAATGATTCGGTCGATCAATGATATGGCAGGTGAATGAGCGCGTAGATGCAAATAGAAGATATTTTGAACATTTGATCTGAGTTGCTGTGTTAAAGTACAAGCATTGCCTTTTGGACATACGTCTATGTGGACATTTTACCTTGTTTTCCGTCCACAAAGATTGCAGCGCAATGTTTATAGAAGTATTTTTGATACATCCTGTATATGAGTCATTTCTAATTAGACGTGTGTTACTGTCGAATAGGCCTCATCAAAGAACGAATCTGATCTCGGAGAAAAATATAAACATTTCGATATCATGTAAAATATATAATCGGGACACAACTGGATATGCGTTAAGTACCTGAACACTTCGTTTCTATTTTAAATGTAACGTTCCAGTAATTCGATTTAACTAATTTTCTCCATGAATTATTTTATTTGATCTATTTCCTTCTATGTATTTATACTTCAATTATACTTTTTAAGCTCTATTTATCCCACGTATTTTCATTATTAAATTTGTAAGAACAAAGGATTAAGTGAAAGAGGCTTTTCCTTCATCATGAAGTTTTCCAGGCTCGCTATGATTAAATTATATTTCGATTTTCGTTATAATTTTATTTATAGGAATGCATATATATATATATATATATATATATATATATATATATATATATAGAGAGAGAGAGAGAGAGAGAGAGAGGAGGGAGGGAGAGAGAGAGAGAGACGATAGAGAGCTGTTTTATGATACAAAAATCAGTCGGGGATTACGCTTTCTCCCATCAGTGTTACTCTCCATGATGCTCCATTCTTTGAACATCTCTGGGGACACTATTTCTCTCTGGCTACCACGTAGAACATATTTATGAACATTTTCCATAGAAAATAATCTGTATAAATGATCGAATAATTCTACAGGTCGTGGTAGAGCCTGGCTCCTTCTGCCATGAGTCAGATTATGCCAAACCTGTCTACTACAACAATTTTTATTTTCTAATCTTGATAGTGTTCAGGGTCGTTTACGCGGCTTTTTAGGTCATGTCCACATTTCCACACAAAGTCTCTTACTTAACAACTCTACGCTCGAAAACTATCAATAGCTTATCACTCTTTCTATGACAAATGTACCGATATATTCCATTCCTTAATCCCATTAGTTCAAGTATTTTCAAACAGAACTCGGAAAGCCACAATCCTGATATCAAATCATATATATACCCCAGTTCCAACTGCAAAAAGAAATACCAACTCAGTTTTATCCCTAATGCTTTATGTTAGCCAATAAGATAACCGCATGTATGCTTCGTTTAAAACTAGAATAACAACCTCTACAAGTCAAGTGTTACCCATCATCCTTCTTTTCAAATCTTTCTTTCCTTCTATCACCTCTTGTAATTTTATGGCAGACAACTTACAGTAAAACCTTACTATGAGTGACACTTGAACTTGATTGGGACATAATAAATGACGTTTGCTTGGCGGTCGGTTTCGGCGTGGAAAAATGAGTCTTTGTATTCCATTCAATTGATGTTGTAACATATAATCATGACAGGTGCTTTTCCGCCATAATTAAAATCATTACTAATCATTATGTAAAAAATATGCAAAGAACACTGAGTTTGTTTTTGAAGTTACCGTATTTGACGGTATATAAGACGCACGCCTGTATAAGATGCACCCCAATTTCAGCAGGGCAAATCAAGAAAAAATAGTAATTAATAAAATTAGTAAAACTTTACAGCCTGGGCTATATTTATTAGGCATTAATTTGGCTAAACAACCCAAGTATATGGAAAAATAATACTAAAGAAAGTACACGTGCCTATAAAATCTTTATTATATCCAGAGGTAAGAATGAAAATAAAAATCAAGCAATTATTACAGTTGAGCAAAACAGTGCAGTTACCATTAAAGTTGGGTCAATGTTTTTTTTTCATATGATCTATACAATCTGCATCTTTCAAAGATCTTAATGAAATAATTGGGATAAAATATTCTGATTTATTCAGACCAATGCAACCGGCGTCAGCTGCGACGTCCCTAAACACAGCCTTCGCTCGCTCCTCGCTGCTCCGTTCGGGTGTCGCCGCTCCAAACGTGACGTCTGCCTGTCGCGTCAGTCGTGTTGTCTCGTCCTGTGACGACCAACTGGCTTGGTATCGGTCGCGGCACCCAAATGTGATGTTCTAACCTTTTGGTGATTCGGATGGGAATCTGTTTAGATTCGATATCAGCCTCGTCGTTCCCAACTCGCTTCCAACGCCTGGTTATCAAAGTATCTGCATTGATCTCCAGTCTGCCTACCCACGTTGTGAATTGATCTTAGGCAGACGATGTCAATAAGTAGTTGGGGCCGTAATGCAAATCGGGTTCAACGGGGTGACACCACACGAATATGCATAAAAGAAAATAAAATGATAACTCAAAAATTCAAGATATCAAAAAAAATGGATAACAAACTTTATGTCTAGTTGTTGGATACATAGGACTGCGTCTATTTCCCGACCCGTTCTATGGATTGTGACACGTTGTTTTCCGTTAGGCGAGTTTTAACGCTTCAAGTTGTTTGCTCTTTAAGAAATTGGTTTTTCGGTGTGTCTTCGGGCGAAAGTCGAAAAAAAAAATTATTCTGGTGGTCTGGATCTAAGTCACTCTTCAAATTAATTGTTCTTGGATTGAAGAGGAGTCCGGTATTTGCGTGAATCTTTCAAATAAGCTATCTGCGAGGCGGAACCAACTTAACTTGAACTGAAACTGCAACTCATCTGAAAAACTGATTTCTGCTCGCTGCGACTTCGCTTATATGGACGCCGACCAAAACCGGGGTGGGTTTGTCGGCGCCGGGGGTTCCTCGATAATTCTAAATACATATCCACCTCTTTTATTTCTGGTTAGGAATTTTACACTTTTTTCAATTTTTGGGAGCCTTCTCTTACTCCCACCTTCTCACCATACTTCAGAGGGGCGTGAATTGCCCTCCCCACTTCTTTGTAGCAACCTCTCATACCCATCCTCTGGATGGGCGGCGACAGCCTCCTCCTTGCGTCACGTGATCACCACTCGACCAATGATGTCTTAGTCGGGCGTGTACGATTCCGCGGCTTTGTTTCAGGAAAAAAAAATATCTTGCTTAACAAAAATAAAAAAAATATATTTTCTTTTCCTTTTCTTTCTTTTAATCGCAGTTATCATTTTCTCTAGCCGCAAACAGAACAATACGAACGATGGTTGTCATAACTCTTGTCCTCACCTGGACTTCGTCAGTCATCTTATCGCTAATTATCAGAATGGTTGTTTTTTTTTAACACTACCAGACCGTCGCCTCGAAAAGAAACATTTCTAAGTTCCCATTCATTTTTTTTCGGTACACATTTCTAATAACACAGTTTTATTATCGCAGGCTAAAGATGTTCCGTCGAAAGAAATCGGTCAGTGGACACATCGTGTGCGGCTTTTGACACAATTAATTTTTCATATCTATCCAAAGCCCTGTAGTTTCAACTGTGTTTTGTCAATTATCAAAATTAACGTTTT
>CAHIKZ030003790.1:15000-70000 GCA_903632075.3 Acanthosepion pharaonis
GTTTTCGTATTATTAGTATTACTACGCGGCAGCGAATGCTGGACAATCTCTTCATAGGTGAAGAGTGATTCTCAAATAACAGAAATGTGGTTCTACAGCAGTTTGCTGAGGCTATAGACCGAATATGTTAGCAATGACGATTTATTTAACAAGGAAACTAAAACGAAACTCACTTAATATCAGGAAGAGACAGTTATAATCTCTAGCGCACATAATGAGGAAAATAACTTTAAAATTTGATACACACAGGAGAGATTAAAGGCAAGAGGTACATCGGAAAACAACGCATAACCTGTATAGCTTAATTAAATTGTTGTCTCAACAAGTTTTAGTATATATAAAAGAAAAAAATATTAAGGGCTAAAAAACAGGATATAGTGGTGTGCCAGTCGATCTATTGGTTTTCATGTCCACAACAAAAAATATTGATTTTTAATATGTAACCACTCTCATCTTCTTAGTTCTCAGATGCTTGCTCAGTGTCCATAGCCCATACGAATCAATTATTCCGTCTTTACCGGAGCGAGACATGTCTCATTGCAACAGATGTCTATTCGACTCTTTTCGTATTGAGTGCAAACGTGTGCTCAGAGAAGCAAAGTTCATATTTGCTGATAGAATGAAACGACGTATTGCATCTCGCAAGTTTTGTTCTAAAGATTATTGGAAGTTCTGCAAGAATGTGTTGAGCAAAATCAAATCCAGAATCCCTTCTCTGCACAATCAATTCGAATTGATAACTTCCACAGCCTGTAAGGCTGAATGCTTTGCTAAGAAATACTCATCCATCTCAAAACTCTCTACTCGTCCGGAGTAACCACACTTGATTTTCTTCCTAGAAATGAGGCTCTATTGAGTGAGATGAGCATAACCACGTCGATGGTATTGGACATCATCTGTAAATTAGACTCTCATGAAACATGTGTTTGTAACGGGATACCATCCGTAGTCCTAAAACGTGCTCCTGGGCTAGCTCCAATTCTTTCCAAACTCTATAACTATTACCTCGTCGACTCTTGCTTTCCAGTCTGTTGGAAGTCCTCAGGTTTCATCCTTTAAGACCCCTGGAGAACCTTTTCACCCCTCTAAATAACTTCCTATCAGTCTCCTACTATTCTTGAGTAAAGTCTTCTAGGCTTTCACCAATGCCGAATTGGTAATCACCTTAACTCCAATAATCTCTCTGATAATCAATAGGGTTTCTCCTTTGCCCGGTCTACCACTGACGTGTTTACGACCATAACTGAATTTTGTATACCAAGCTCTTGACAATAACGGCGAATCTTGAACTGTGGCTCTAGATATTTCTAAGGCGTTTGGTAAGGTTTGGCATGCCGGCTTTCCATGTAGGCTTCAGGGATATGGTATTACAGGGCGATTATTTGATTTAATCCAAGCATTCCTGTCCAACTGTGAAACGAATGTTGTCTAAAACTGATTCTTCTTAAGTCCCTTTCATACGAACGTTGGTGTTCCCAAAGGCTCTCTCCTTCATCAACAATCTTCCTGATGTCATCAGTTTTCAAGTAGGCATCTATGCAGACAGCACTAGTTAATCCGGTATTGCTAACAAAGTTAACCTGGCCGTTGGTCTCGAAAAGTACCTCCATTCTGTAGTTGTCTGGAACAGGAAATGGCTTGTAAACTTTAATGCCTCCAAAACGAATCTTCTCTCATTTACGCACCACAGAGAATCCTGCCAGCCTCATGTCAGATACTCAACTTCACGATAACGTTTCACTGCGTCTTCTCAGTTTCACCTTTTTCTACTGACCTGAGGTGGAACAACTACATTGAATAAATAGCTTCATCTACCGCAAGGAAAGCTGATTCTTTCTGACACATTAGAATTCTTTTGAGACCATTCTTCAGATCTACAAATCTACCATTGGTCCTTTCATTGAATACTGTTACCATATATGGTCTCGTGCCCACGTTGTTTATTTCGAGGTTCTCAACAAAATCTAAAGACGGATATGCAATATGACATGTCCTGACCTAACATCTCAACTCCAGACATTTACTAACAAATGTGAAATGGCTCCCCTCGGCCTATTCGACAAATATTTTCATGGCAACTGCTCTGACTCGTTATTTTCATTGGTACCCCAAATGTATTAATTTAAACCTGCTATTAGGTTGGCATCTCCGTCCTACCCTTGAACTGTCGAATGAGATAAATGTAAACTCTTCTCCTAATCCAAAACCTTCTCCTCTCCTTTCCTCTAACTTGATTCCCTGATAACTATAATCTTCAAAAATTTAAATGTAATGTCATTTGACATGGGCTGATGCCTTGATCTCGATCCCTGTCCTTCTCTGTTTTCTTTCCTCAAACATCCATCTTCACTCTTTTACGCCCTGCAACGCCTTGCGTGCTAGTGGTACTCCCGCCTTGCTTAGAGGGAAATCATTAAGAAAATTAATGTATGCGACCATATAAATGTTAATGTCATATTTATTTTGGTGTTCTTGCTTTTCTGCCATCTTTTCGTGTGGTTTTTAATTTTATGTTGTATTTGTGGACTTGACATTCGGATATTATTTTTCCACTTAAAATCCGGGTAGACTGACGCCACAAATTTTAACTCTTCGTTCCAGACATTCGGACAGTAATTAAAATATACATTTATAAAATAAAGTCATCTAAATATATTAACAAATCAATTTACTTAGGAAAAAAAATCAAGAATATTTCAGAATTGGTAATACTGCAAGAATTTTAACACTGTTTTTTTTTCGTTTTCCTGAAATTGCAGTCATTGTGTTTATATATTATGTATCTTTTTTTTTCTTTCTATCTATCTATATATATATATATAAATATATATATATATATATATATATATATGTGTGTGTGTGTGTATCAAAATCAAACACACGCACACCCAGACAGAAACGCACACACACACACACATATATATATATATATATATATATATATATATATATATATATATATATATATATATATATATATATATATATATAATTATCAATTGTTACATTTCTGCAGAAATAATACGATTATATCTCTTTCAGACACTGTTGTCAATATGATCACTGTAGTTAAGCAACATCGTACCAGGTCAGTATCTAGATGGTCAACCGTTTGTGAATACTCGGTCTTGTTAGCTCGGATATGCGTGTGGAGAATTGAATAATGGTTCACAATTTATAATCGGTGAGCCCAGTTCCAATTTCAGTTTGATTTGATATGTTCATTTGCACGCAAATATACTGGGAAAAGGTATTAATCAAAATCTTCGCCTCCCGTCTACGGGTTAATTAGTAAGGCAAATACTCTGACGATTTTGTTTCCCTGGTGCCCGAATTACGTAAGTTTAAGCGTACTATCTGACAAGCAACTACATCTCAAACTTATACCGCTGAATTAGTTAAATATAACCGATATTTCTGTTGTAACATTTTCTTTTCTCGCACATCCCACCTGTGGAAATTCCTTCTATTTCCTAGCTTCCTTGATAATTACAATCTTCAGAAATGTGGATGCAATGTCAATCGCTATGTTATATAGGTTCACTTTACCCAGTCTTCTCTCAACTTTACTTTCTGTAACTCCATGCGTACCAGAGGCAGTAACGCATTTCTTTGGGTGAAACGATGTGTTAAAAAACACATTGTCGTCTGATCCCAGATGATCAATATACAATCGCCGAGGATTTTGCCTAATATCGAACTACGACTGATGTTTTAGTTTGATTTCAATTTTATTTGACTGGTCCAGAGGTGTCTGAAGCATGAACGAGCCGTGTTGCCACCATTTGGCAGGCTTGCAGCTATTCCATTTGAGGTCACAGCTAGAGCAATATGCTTCATTTGGCGCAGTTTAGCAAGAATTATGGTGATGATGATTAGTCTTCACAGTTCATAATGGGGAGCGAAAGAATAGAGATCCACCCTCACCTTCAATGCTCAAAAGAATTATCTCATAAACACCCAGTTGATTTTCGAACAGTTTGTATTCATCATCAGCTATATACACCGTAATTTCCTCGGTGTCATAGCTGATATCCCGCATGCTGTCAATTGCGGCCTAAACACGTTGAAGTGGGCCAAATAGGATAAATCCTTCGTCTATCATAACTTACGCTCATATGCACAGGTCAACTAATGCCTCATTGCAAATGGCATCATTAAACGCGACAATATCCGCTGAGCTTTGCCTTTGAATCCTTCGTAGAATATCGACTGTCATTCTGGTCTCTTGGGTCGCCCAAATCTTGAGAGCCTCAGGCAAGCCATATAGTGCTCTACTGACTCCTACAACCTCACTCTCTGGTCCCAGTAGGCATCGCCCTCCAGTAGTCCATGTTTTTGGCCCAGGCTTCTCTGTAGGTCGTACAGACGGCACCTTTATATTTTCGCAAGTTTGTGAATGATACAATATCTCCGACAGTATAGAGCAGCAGACACAGAAAGAAGCCCTCTTGCACGTTGATGTGTGTGCAGTATACTACCGCTCTATGGTCCGCTTCTGAAAACTGCATTTTTTTCCCAGCCATCAAATTGTACAACTTGATGGCGCCTGCTCCATTTATGGTGATCCCTGGTGTAGTATAAATGAAACTAAACATACAGCAGTAATCGAGCAAACAAGTCTCTTTGGCATAATTTGTAGAAAGCAATCACAATGGGTTCAGATGTATTCTCAAGTACGTTTCGAGAAGAATCGTCTTTGAAATATACACGGTGGAGATTTTCAAGATAAACATCGAGATCCACCACTGTTGGATTCCGTTCATTTATTTCGAAGCCCACGATATTCCACATTGCCACAGTAGAAGAAATAGATCTACCCAAATCATAGATTTTATATGTATTTCGACCTATATTTGGGACTCATCAGCAGTGCGCATCCACTACCGTGAATTGAAACCCAGACAGTTAGGTTGTCAAGCAAACATCATACAAACTGTTCCACTGGTTAGCGTTTCAATTCTCGGTAGTGGATGCGCACTGCTGGTGATTCCCAAATATAAGACAAAACGGCCGTCCAGTGCTTTCTGCATTCGGTTGAGGTTTCTTTCAGACACAATGAATTACTTAAATATAATTATCAAATCCTCCTAATAATTTCTATCATTGGTATATCATTGCTTGAAACGGCTTCTAATTCTCAAGTTTGAGCGGCTTGGTGATAGTATTCGTGGCTCATTGGGGCACAGTCTTATGGTTAGAGAGAATCTCAGTTGAGGTCCACCACGGAATATCTGAGTGAGCGGCACTATATTAAATCGGATTTGTACATTCTTCGTCACCGAACCCCATTAGAACATTTAGTATGACGTTTGCTTGACAACCTAACTGTCAGGGTTTCAATTCTCGGTGGTGGATTCGCATTGCTGATGAGTCCCAAATATAGGACGAAACGGGGTAGTGGATTCGCATTGCTGATGAGTCCCAAATATAGGACGAAACGGGGTAGTGGATTCGCACTGCTGATGAGTCCCAAATATAGGACGAAACGGGGTAGTGGATTCGAACTGCTGACGAGTCGCAAATATAGGACGAAACGGGGTAGTGGATTCGAACTCCTGACGAGTCCCAAATATAGGACGAAACGGGGTAGTAGATTCGCACTGCGGATGAGTCCCAAATATAGGACGAGACGGGGTAGTAGATTCGCACATCTGATGAGTCCCAAATATAGGACGAAACGGGGTAGTGGGTTCGCACTGCTGAAGAGTTCCAAATATAGGACGAAACGGTGGAGGGGATTCTTACTGCTGACGAGTCCCAAATATAGGACGAAACGGGGTAGTAGATTCGCACTGCTGACGAGTCCCAAATATAGGACGAAACGGGGTAGTGGGTTCGCACTGCTGAAGAGTTCCAAATATAGGACGAAACGGGGGTGGAGTTGATCCCAAATATAGGACAGACGAAACAGGGTAGTAGACATCTGATGAGTCCCAAATATAGGACAGAAACAGGGTGTGTGGGCACTGCTGAAGAAGGATTCGCACTGCTGACGAGTCCCAAATATAGGACGAAACGGGGTAGTGGATTCGCACTGCTGATGAGTCCCAAATATAGGACGAAACGGGGTAGTGGGTTCGCACTGCTGAAGAGTAAATCGAAATGGATTAGACGAGTCCCAAATATAGGACGAAACGGGGTAGAGGACGAGTCCGCGAAACTGCTGACGAGTCCCAAATATAGTGGGACGAAACAGGGGTAGTGGATTCGCACTGCTGATGAGTCCCAAATATAGGACGAAACAGGGGTAGTTGGGTCTGATGAGGAAACGGGTAGTGGGTTCGCACTGCTGAAGAGTTCCAAATATGGGACGAAACGGGGAGGGATTCGCACTGCTGACGAGTCCCAAATATAGGACGAAACAGGGTAGTGGATTCGCACTGCTGACGAGTCCCAAATATGGGCTGACGAGTGGGTTCCCAAAGTTCAAATATAGGACGAAACGGGGTAGTGGATTCGCACTGCTGACGAGTCCCAAATATAGGACGAAACGGGGTAGTGGATTCGCACTGCTGATGAGTCCCAAATATGGGAATATAGGACGAAACGGGGAAACGGGGTAGTGGATTCGCACTGTGGATGAGTCCCAAATATAGGACGAAACGGGGTAGTGGATTCGCACTGTGGATGAGTCCCAAATATAGGACGAAACGGGGTAGTTGATTCGCACTGCGGATGAGTCCCAAATATAGGACGAAACGGGATAGTGGATTCGCACTGCGGATGAGTCCCAAATATAGTACGAAACGGGGTAGTGGATATATATAAACACACACAAAGGTTTAAAAAAATACATTATTAAATGTCGTTATTTGTCGTTAACAGAACTGATAGCATTTAATGAAATTGCCGGAATTTAAAAGAAAAATTATCGGGGAAAGATGAATGATTCATGTCTATTAAAGGGGTTTCAATATTTTAAGGAGACCGGGCTCTGAGCTGCGATGTTGGAGCCCTAACTGTCCCATTATAAATTTATATAAATATTTTTAAAAAATAACCGAGTAAAACTGGGTATTACTCTAATATATATGCAAATTTTCATCAATATTGCTCCATGCATTAACTTGATTCAGACGTGTGTATATATATATATATATATATATATATATATATATATATATATATATATATATATATATATCAATGTAAGTATGTATAAGTTTTTGGGATAAGCGATAGTCATGCGTATGTGCATGCGCCAATCAATAGACGATGGCGGTTGTTCGTTGTCTAATTTGTTTTGCATTGTCCAAAAGGATTTTCATGTAGATAATTTAAACATAATTTTATTTCAATACTTCAGGAATTCTTAAAATTGGAATAGGTTTTACCAATAAGTTCATTCATCTATAGTCCTTCCAGCGAGAAAGCTATTATAAAAGCAAAATTATGTCATTGAAGAACAGTTAATATAATTTTTAAAAGTGCTGTTTTATGTTCTAATCTGCACCAATATTGATCATCAACATATATATTCAAATGTTATATATATATATATATATATATATATATATATATATATACACGCGTGAATACACATCAGCTATATATATGTATGGGCGTCTAGCCCATACATATATATGCATGTGTAAGTATAAGTTTAAACATTGCTCCGTGTGTGTTTGTGTCTATATATATATATATATATATATATATATATATATATAATCACATCTCCCGCAGAATTTGTTGTATTAGGGTCAAGCAGATCTGTTCCTAGAAGCCGACAGCCTGACACCAGCACATGAAAATTGATTATAATGTTGAGGTTTTTTGTGCAGAACCATCCACACATTTTGTTATTATTTTTCTATCAACTGAAATAAAACAAGAAAAATTATTTTAAAAATTTGCCAGTAGTTCATTCAATTTTCTATGCAGCGAAGAAGAATTTCCGAATGACCACGAGCAACCAGAGACGACACAGAACTGGGAACCTTAAATGAATTCAGCTGTTTTATTACTAGGCAGACCGTTAATAAAGGGACAAAAAGAATGAAACTATGGAAAAATCTTTCAGTGAATGCACGATTGATCACAAGGGATTACAACAAAAAACAAGAAAAAAAACAAAAACTTTAAACATTTAAATACCAGTAACATCAAAGCATATATAAGCGCGACGTTAGAACTTTCACTTTACGTTAATGAGCTCCGGGTTTCGAATCTCACCGCCGTCAGGAAGGCGTTAACTTGTTGCTATCCGTTTTTAAAACCAAGCATACGGAGAATGAGTCTGGACACAACACCACTGTTTGAACTAAGCTTTGAGATAGATTCTGGGTAGTCGTCGATGCGTTTGAGCGTACTAGCCATGTTGAAATTGCGGATTACCACCGATTCTGAGCTCTCTTCAACTCGACTCAGCACATTTACAATATATTTCGCACATGGACACTGTGTGTGTTGGACAAGCGACCGCAAAAATCGGTTAATTGTTTAGCAAATTAATGAGCCCCGATAAAACGAATGACCAGCCATTGTATGTTACACACACACACATGAGACATATATATGTGTGTGTGTTTGTGTCTGTGTGTGTGTGTTTGTGTGTGTGTATGCATCAGTCACCTATGTACCATGCGTGATACATCCGTAGGCGATCATGCATATTTCAATATATGACTGACGAGGCAGATTTTTTCCCTCAGCAGGTTGCTAGTTCTTTTTACGGTAGATCCACGTCTATAGAACCCGGTCTATCTTACTATTTG
Organism: Acanthosepion pharaonis; assembly: GCA_903632075.3. NCBI lineage: Eukaryota > Metazoa > Mollusca > Cephalopoda > Sepiida > Sepiidae > Acanthosepion > Acanthosepion pharaonis. The sequence continues at coordinate 23,721 of CAHIKZ030003790.1, forward strand.
CCCATAGCTGAGCATACATACCTTTTCCAAGGTTTTTCGCACGTATGTGAATGTAATTGATTTAACTGGAACTCGAACTCGGATTCCTCGATTCTTCAGTATATATATATATATATATATATATATATATATATATATATATATATATATATATATATATATATATATATATATATATATATATATATATATATATTTGGTTGGATAGATCTGATATTGAGCGCTTTCTAATAAGTACCGCGCATATAATATATAAATAATTATATATATATATATATATATATATATATATATACCCAATCGTAAAAGGTTTTTACATCATGCGTTATTTTTAGAGGATAGCCGTACCTTAAATAGACACCGTGTTTCTATTTTAAATAGTGTGTATTACATCTATCAGCCTGCGCACACATGGAATATTAATAAAAATTATCACTCCGACAGGTACCGAATCTACGGCCCAATATTTACGAATAAGCACTGTTTGATTCGGCGTAATTAGACCGTTCGCCCACAGACAGCTAAGGGCCTTTACAGTTTCATTTTTCCCTCTAAGCAAAACACATTTCCTTGATCAAATTATTTCTGGAAACACCAAGGCCCAGCTGATAGAAAACAATAAGGAGACTTTTGAGGCTCTCCCTCGTGATGTGGTGAGTGCCGTATGATTCAGACTTCGGAACTGAATCGAAGCTGTGGTATTTGTTGAGGGTAGCTTTGTTGAGTTAATTGTCTTTTGATTATTAAAACGTTTATGCCACTTCTGTTTCTATATAATATTTTGATATTGGGTTTAGATATTCATTTTCTTCCGTTTAGAAAAACTGTCATATTGAGCCTGAACACACTTTTTATATATATATATATATATATATATATATATATATATATATATATATATATATATATATAAAAAAAAAAACAGACACTTTTAGGTTCCATGTAATAAATTATTTCATCACCAGCTCTTTTAAAAAGACTGCGGATCATCAGACTTTACTTCCAAATGTTGAAACAAAAAATGAAAAGAAATTGACACATTTTTGACGGGTGGTATTAAGCATATGTAAATGAACGAAGTGAGGAAGTGAGGGGGAGAGAGAAGACATGAGTGAGTTAGATGTAATTTAAAATATATATATAAGTCTAGATCTCCTCAAATAAATTTGAGTATGAAAGTATAGAAATGTTATTACATGAAACCTTAAAGTGGTCTGGTTTTATTTAAATTATTTGCTCTGGTTTTACATTGAGCTCTCTGGATTTTATCCTCCTTGGGTTTACCCATACGGATTACCTAGTTTTTCATAAACTATATATATATATATATATATATATATATATATATATATATATAGAGAGAGGGAGGGAGAGAGAGAGAGAGAAAGAGAGAGAGAGAAAGATAAAGGAGGACAATAGTAGTAGGTTCGATCAAAATATAACTATGCTGGTAATGAAGTGTACTCAATACGAAGTAGAAACTATAAAATGTAAGAAAAATTAAAATAATAAATTACTGAAGTGAAGAACCATGAGACTAAGTTCTTTTTAAATATTGTGTCATTGAATATGGAAAACTACTGTCATATTTTTACGAGAATTGAATCTTATCTGGATTGCATAATTGATATTCAAATAATTTCAGTGTGTAAGCATGTTTTCATAATTGCTGCTCTCTTATGTAATAGAAAACGTGTATATGCAAGCATAAGGAAACAGTTATCTACATTCATGGCCAGTACAACTTGCTAAGTAAGACAAAAATTTAATCTGGTTTGATGATCTTACATTTCGAACGTGCAACACAAGCAGCTATGGTATTATTTCTCATTCTGTATTTTCCTAAGAATCAAGGGCAACAATCGGATAAAATATCCAAAATCTTTTTTTAAAAACACTTCTCAGTTTAAAAGGATTCTCAGTTACTCTGATTGGGTTTTCCAGTATTATTGAATATTTCCTTCCTAATTTTTTGCTTGAATTTGAGTGGAAAGTCAATGTAGTGATATGCAAATTAGTATAATTTGCATATGAGCAGGTAGCTCATGAATGGACACCAACGAGAACGGAAGTGGAATAAGAACTTAGTGGATACACGACATAATAATGGCGTCGCCGATAGGATACTCTTTGGTCCTTGAAGACCCAGAGTACGTAGACACGTGGATTCGTTGCTTTGCTGCTAATGCTAGATGTAAAAAGTTGAAAGACAACAAAAACAGAGGAGGGGAAAATGAAATCACCGCTGGTTGTGAAGCGATTATGAAGGTTGCTACAATGGTTTACCCTCGAGAACTAGAAGAAATGACTTTCGAAGAAATAAGTCAGGTTATTAAGGGAAACATGAGGCCAAAGAAAAGACTGGTGATTGCAGAAAGGACCAAGTTTATGGCAATGAAGCAGGAAGTGGATGAACCGATAGTAAAATATTTACACAGGTTAAGAAGTGCGAGTAAATACTGTGAATTCGAAAAACTAGGAACAGGCGAGCAGACAACGGGAAGAAGAATTAATCCAACTAAGATTAATTGAAGGTATGCATAATTCGGCACATAGATATAAGTTAATGGAACAGTTACAACTTACAAACATGCCTTTGAATATGTGTATAGAATTTATACAACAGCAGGAATTAATACATACCTACAACCAAAATAAAAATAAATCCTACGAAGAAACAATGGCTGAAACATATACGGTACAAACAAAAAAAAATTGTGCGTACTGTGGAAAAATTCATGAAATGAAAAAAGAAAAATGCCCAGCCTTTGAAAAAGACGTGTTCAAAGTGTTTAAAAAAATCACTTCAAAAAGAAGTATGTAAAACGAAAATGTGGAAAGAGTAGAGGATGAAAATAGACAGATTTTTAATGTAAAAAAGGATAATATACAAAATACTGGATCTAAGAACGGAGATACAAAAATAAAAGTGAAAATCAACGACTGTATTGTCGAAATGCAAATCGACACAGGTAGTGACGTCACGATAGTACCCAGAAATTTGTGGGAAAAAATGGGAAAACCGTTTTTTAAAAACCAACGTACAACTACGTCAGTTTGATGGCTCGATTATAGCAATTATGGGTTACTTTGAAGGTTCAATAGAATTAAAAGAAAATATGAAATAGTACCCATTATAGTTACAAATTGCCGAAAAACGCATGGACTACTGGGGAATGACGTGTTAAAAATAAATTCAACGAAGTTGATTAATGAGATAGAAATAGAAAAAACAGGAAAATTAAAAAACTATGAAGCTAGCCTGAAATTAAAAGATGATGTTTCCCCCTCCTACTACGAAGCGAGAAAAATACCAGTGCATTTATTACCATTGGTAATAGCTAAATTGCGAAAGCTAATAAAGGAAGACTTATTATGACCTGCCCCTCCAGGAGGAAGTAAATGGGCATCACCCATCGTGGTATTGAAAAAAAAAGATGGTGACCTGAGAATTTGTGGAGATTATAAAATAGGGGTGAACCATAAAGTTTGTGCTGACTCGTACCCTATTCCAAATGTGCAAGTAGCTTTACATAAGCTTGCTGGAATGAAAGTATTTTCGAAGATAGACCTAAAATCAGCTTACCACCAAATACCGATAAATGAAAATTTTAAAGTGACGACTATAAACACACCTATAGGCCTGTTAAGGTGGAAAAGAATGCCGTATGGCATAAAAACGGCAAGTGCAATTTTTCAAAAAGCTATTGAAACAGTAATAGGAAATGTTGAAAATACCATCTGTTATCAAAACGATATGTGTGTTGGAGATTTAAATGAAGATGATTTAAAGAAAAAAACTGAAAATATACTGAACCGGCTGAGAGACGCTGGTATGACAATACAAAAAAGTGTGTAACCAACAGTAATGAAATATCATTTTTGGGTTACTCAATATCAAAGGAAAGAATCTCTCCAGATAAAGTACTAATAGAGAAAATTCTAAAAGTTGCTACACCAAAAAATAAAAAAGAATTGAGTCCTTCTTAGGTTTGGTAAATTTTTATAGAAAATATGTACCAAAATATAAGAGTTGACAGAGCCATTTTGTTAAGTTAAAAAAAAAAGTGGAATTCATTTGGTTAGAACACCAACAGAAAGCCTTTGAAAACTTAAAACAGATTCTGGCAAAAAAAGCCAATAGTACAAATTTTTGACCCTAAGAAGGACATAACTCTAACTACTGACGCTAGTGAGCAGTCCATATCTGGTATTTTGTCACAAGATGGGCATCCCATAATGTATTTATCAAGGAGATTAACAACAACTGAACACAATTATTCGAATATAGAAAGGAGGCACTAGCCATAGTGTGGACAACGCATAGAGCAAGACAGTTTTGATGGGGGAAAAATTCTTGTTGAAAAGTGATCATAGACCACTGGAATTTATTTTCAACCCAAGAAAAGAGCTACCGAAAGTTACAACGTCCAGAATATTACGTTGGGCGATTAGATTGATGGCGTTCGACTTTGACATTGAATATGTTAAAGGGAATACGATACCGCACGTTGATGCCTTATCTAGATTGAGGTTTTATAGAGAGGAGGAAAAACGACGAGGAATTTGAAGACAAATTCTTGCACCTTGTAGAAACCGATGTAATATCTGTAGATAAAATGGCTACTGAAACTACAAATGACCCAGTGTTAAATAGAATAATGTCGAGGATAAAACAGAATCGATGGGGAAATTGTTCAATGGCTGAAAGACCATTCAAAGAAATCAGACATAAAATGACTATAGAAAATGGGAACAGTGTTCTAGCTCATGCTGACCAAATAAGATCCCAAGGAGAAGAATCTGATGAGGAAATGCCTTCAGAGATGCCCATTATTGATGTATCAGAAGAGTTAATGCAGAATGAAACTGCGCAGGAAGAAGTAGAGAGGGATAAGTTAGAAGAGGAAGACCAGAGTATGCAAGAGGAACAATTCGATTATAGGGAAAGACGTGATAGATCTAGATCTCCAAGGGAAAGGAGAGGGATAAAGGAAGATGTTCAGGAGGGCACAAGAACAAGTACAAGAAGTACTCGCGGCATAAGGCCCCTCCGTTATAGGGAGATGTAGTGATATGCAAATTAGTATAATTTGCATATGAGCAGGTAGCTCATAAATGGACACCAACGAGAACGGAAGTGGAATAAGAACTTAGTGGATACACGACATAACAGTCAACATCATTTTAATGTTATTTTCTCTTCCAGTTACACGAGCTCTCCATGTTGTTGCTGTTGAAAATACTCAAATGATTTATTTTACTCTGTCGATATATCTGAGATGAGGTATTATTACTTACATTATTTGGACTGTTATCTTCATCTTCATTGCCAGATTCACAACGTTTCGATCGTTGCACGGGTCGGCGTTCTTCAGGTGATCCGCTGGTCTTTATCCAGTTTTCAGTTGATTGGTCTTTTTTCACTCGGCCATATGTCCTTGAGACAGTGGATAAAGACATTGGTTAGATCAAGTGCCTAGACCCAAAGAAATGTGAGTTCAATGACAGGCCGCAGCAGTGGTGAGCCAAACATTCGGCGGCTTTATATATATATATATTTATTTTTCTTTAGTGATCAGTCATATTTGAGTAGACGTTTCCGTCCAAAAATTAAACAGTTTTTTTTTTTTGTCACTAAATGTTTGATAAACCTTATTAAATAAAACTCTGCACTCTACTCTGTATTTGCTGGTTTTATAATCGTTATATTTTGTAAAATGCGATCAAGAATTACTTGATTAAAAATATTTTTATCACCCATGTGCGCTTTGTATTTTAGTTACTCGAGATGAGAATTCGCTGAGCCGTTTTCGCATTCTAGTCGAGTTAGTTACGTTCACATTCCGGTAAATATATTTACGAAAGATCTGCACTCATGCTTTCAATCCTCTCTCTACTAAGAGTTAAATATTAGGGCCAATTTGAATATGTGGCTTTGGTTGGCAGTCAGAATACGAAGGTCAAATCTTAATTCACGTAAGGTTGGGCATGGTGCTAGAATCGTCATCCGACAAAGAAATGCTGCTAATGAAACCGTAGCAGAAACGCCTAATTTGTATACTCTACGATTAAATGGACAGGCTTGATAGATAGATAGATAGATAGATAGATAGATAGATTCATAGAGAGATAGATATAGACATAAAGGGATAGATAGATAGATATATAGATAGATAGATAGATATTAAAGTTAAGGGATAGATAGATAGATATTAGCATAAAGGGATAGATAGATATATAGATAGATCGATATTAACATAAAGGGATAGATAGATAGATAGATAGATATGAAAATAAAGGGAACGATAGATAGATAGATATATAGATAGATAGGCATTTATAGGTAAATATAATTGGGAAAAACGTCCGATAGTATTCGCCAAAACAAAGAATACTGCTTTCCTCTTACAAGAAATGCTGGGAAAATACTTATTGATGCTTAAACATGTAACTTGACAGGATGAGTGGGTATTTCGAGTAGTGGTACTAACACCGTCATGATTCTGCCCACGCTACTCGACCTAAGCTTAAGACCCATCTTCTCCCCGATGTTTAGCGATGAGTTGCAATCACTTATCAACACAGAAGCAGGATCAATATTTCTGGCTAAATGCCATTCATCGATTATTTCTTAGTAGTCAGCTTTTTCTATTGATTTATTATTATGAAACCGCTTGACTTGATGTATGTTGGTGTAATATAGAAAAAATACAGATTCATGTCCACAGAAAATCAGGCAAAAATATTAGTGATAGCTCTAAAATGATGATGTTTTATAAATAAATTATATAAGATTTAACTTTAATGAAAACTAAATAGACACATACGATATGGACGCTGAATAAGATGCTCTCTTACTGAAAAGATGTACCTGACCGTTATTTCTGTCATATTATACATATTAAGTATTTGTGCCAACCAAATGAATACCACATTTTCACTGTTCTTAACATTTCTGACTAATCTCTCAGTGATTGGAATTTGCAGTATTTAACTCACCTGATATCAGAGATAAAAGAATGTTGAAATAGCCTACTGTTATGGTAATTTACCCACAAACGCATGGACTCTCCTAGCTATAAACAGGAGCAGGTACTGCCTTTTGGAGAGGGAAGTTACAGCAGTCACCTCTGAAAAGTCGGACCGAACATTCTATCTGTAACACACACGTGTGTATATGTTAGGAATACTGTTTCTGTTGATATATTTGTTTAATCAATTTCCGCTCTGAGTGTCTTTATTTCTGGCCCTAACAAGGCCATGATACCTACCTAACGAGTCTGTACAATATGTAAGCAAAAAAAGACATTAGGAGAAACTGCAAATGTCAAATATTACTAATAGGAATTAACTTATTCAGAAAGTAATGATCGACTTTAAAATCAACGTTTATTCCAGAATTAATATATTTACACAGTTTTTAAATCAGTCAAAATAGGATATATATATATATTAAAATTTTAAATCAGTCAAAATAGGATATATATATATTGGACGCTAGTAAGTCGTTGAATTCTGTTTCTGCTTCTTCCTTGCAAAAGAATGTTTTACCTATTTACTGGGTGGCATGTGATGAAATGATTAATATACACACGCACGCACGCATACAAAGACACACACACACACACACACTCACACACATTTTATCATATATATATATATATATATATATATATATATATATATATATATATATATATGATAAAATGTAGTTTTCAGGTATGCTATGATTATGGGTAAAAGAGCTGAATATCAGGGATAGAGCGTATGCAACTATAAATGTGGACCGTTTAAGTTAACACCCAGAGGCGACAGCGCATTTCATGATAGACGCAAGTGTCAGACCATGACGATTGTGTTCAGCATGAAACAGGCAGTCGCCTCTTGGTGTTGACTTCAAGGTCTCTCTTTTTCTCTCTTTCTTTCTCTCTCACTGTAGGTCTCTCTCCCTCCCTCTGTGTGTGTGTGTATATATATATATATATATATATATATATATATATATATATATATATATATATATATATGTATGTGCGTGTTTGTGATCGAGAGCGTGACAGTAAAATATAATACCTCCTCCCTATACTTGTGACAGTTCAAATTATCAATATGCTTGAAGAAGTGTTACACATTGGGCGAGAGATTAAGTGATTATAGTGGATGTAGCAAAGTCTCGTATCCCAAGACGATGAACTACTCGTGTGTCGTCTTGCTAATCTCTGCATTCTAATGTAAAAGATGTAGACTTAGTTGATTATGCATTACCTCTCGCATTTTGCTTAGCGGCATGTGCATTTTCATCTAGTTGCTAGCAGTAAACTTCGGCAGTGACGCTTTGGTAAAATTCCAGAAATACATAATAGATGACACCAGTTGTGGACTACCACGCAGTCTCTATGATGTTCTCTTGGTACAATATCTGATTTGAAAAATTTTGGATCCTTCCTCTTGATGGAACCATCGAACTGATCGTTTATGATTGTGTCAAAGTATCTATTTCTCATTATGTCACCAGTCGAAAATACGATTCTAATTTCCAGTTGAAACTTCAAGACTTGTATCCCTACTCCACATCTTCAGAAAGAAGCAGAGTACAGGAATCCCTCGATTAGTGCGGATAAGATAATTATTAAGCTGATAAGAACAGATACTACACTTTGCTCTTAGCCAAAAGGAAGATAATGTATAGATTAAAATATACGGAATAATCGAAAAACTCATTAATCGAATATAATAAATTTTATGTAATTTGTGCCACAATTTTAGTCTCATTTGCAATTAATTTCTAATTTGCGTACTTTTTAATTAAAATATAGGTTTATATAAGACGATACAATGAAATACTGTGAATTAATAACATGTCCCGGAAATTTGTTCGAAGTAGCAAAGTGGTTTTGGGTTACTGTAACTGGGTAGGACAATCTAGCAAGTAGTCGTAATGGACTGGTCCTCGTCGTATTGGTAGGCAATAGGCGTAAGCAATATGCGTAGTCCAATAGGCGTCGACATGTACCTCGACATCAGTCTGTATTTATGGTTGAGGCCAGCCAATCATATTACTGTGAGGGGGACCCAGATGTATGCATATTCATTACATCATAATGTTTATTGATTTGATAATTTATGAAAAAATATTTAGAATAATTTACCGCATTGTATTCTTCTGTTCTTCATATAACTTGCCGTACTGAGAATTCGCACCCTCAAATTTTCAAACATATCATAATCTTTAGTATTTTAACCCGAAAATCTTAATTATAATTTTTCCTTTGTAAATGTATACGTATATCGATATGTTTTAATAATTGTAGATTTCTACATGCAATTTAATCGTCCATTTTTTTACAAAAATTAGAAATTTCATTTCAAGACCTTCAAAATAAACATGAAAATCAATCAAAATATGTAATAGAGACAAACATTCAGATATGCATTTTGATTATCTGCTTATCGTATAAAATTTCATAATATATATAGCCGTCAATTTTTTGCACAACTGTAATTGCTTAGACAAACAAAATAGTTACACATTTAGCATTTTAAATTTGAAACATATCGCTAAAAATACATTTTCAATGACTACGTTTAAACTGAAGAAAGTTTTACCGCAGTAATCTAGTATTATATGCAGGAATCGGATTTTTGTAAAAATTTTAGCGAACTTATCGAAAATGCATTAAACAAATGCGCATTAATCTATAGATTCCTGTACTCTCCGACCAAAAATGGATCATTCACTCAATGCTCTTTTAATGTCAGCAGTTTGAGAAGCATTATCGCCAAGCATGCATAAAAGGACTGCTTATTTTCCTTTTCATTTTCAAGATCTATATTAAGGAGATTCATATAAGATGAACAATGACAGCACATGAATCATTACGAAAAATATAGATTTTTGCAGCTATTTAATAATTTATTAGAATACAACACTTTTTTCCGAATCGGGCAGTGATTATAATCACATAGGGCGACACTAGATACAATTATCAAACAAGATAATACAGGAAGTTGTAAAGAGCCTTGATCATCACAGTACTGAGGAAGAATTAGAAGAGGAAATTGCAAAATGTTTGAGGAAATGTAACATAATCACCCCCCCGCCCCAAAATAAATATGTTACCATGATCAGTAAAAGAAATAATCTTATTTAAAAATTTTAAAATATTCTAGAAAGAAGTGTGTTAGAGAAAATATAAAATACACCATATCAAATATATAATGTATATATCAAATATGCTATATGTCATCAAAGCAAATTTACTATATTTGTTAAAAGTAATGACGATATTGAATCTCTAAAAAATAAACTTATATTTTTGTAAATATAGCGGAATTATAAATACTAATCGGAGAAAGATTTAGAAAAAAAAGTGGGGGTAATAAGAAGGTTCAAAAACGTACTGGTTGAAATAAATGATTATATCAGTGGGTTTGATAATTGTAACTTGGGCCGCACTTTGAGATTATAATGGCTGACAGCTTCTATCCGAGTATGCCTGTCTATTATGGTGGCTAACAATCCCTATTGTAGACGCCTGTGCCGACATTTGTGGTTGTTCAATATTAACAGAACCCATCTTATATTGTTACTATGCAAAGCGGCCCTTGGTTACATATTTTCATGGCAACTGCTCCGTCGAGCTTTTTAACCTAGTGCAAAGACTACATATATTTAAGCGTGCTACTAGATTGGCATCTAGGTCCCATCCGTTTAATGTTGAAATAGGAAATGCAATTCTATAATAATAGGTTCTTTTCTGACACTTCTTTAATGTGGAACTTCCGTTTACTTGCTTCCCTGATGGTGTAAAATCTTAAAAAATTGAATGTCACGTCAATCACAATCTTCTATCTTCTTGAACCTCATCTTTTGGCCTTTCCTCATTCCTCTCTATACTCTGTCTTGTCTCTCAGTTTTCACTCCGTGTAACCCCTAGCGTACTAGAAGCATTCCCACATTGTTTGCGGTGAAATGATTAAAAAAAATGAGAAATTTCAGCCAAATTGGAAACCTTATATATTCATTAGCTACAAATTATTTTTTTCTTATATTAGCGTGACCATTCGAAATTATTAGTAGACAGGAATGGAAGTTGATACTTTTATTTATAATTCACTATTAGGTGTAAGAACATCCATAAATAACTTATGATAGAAACACTTTTATCTGATTTGATGTTGAACAAATGATTATTTATGGAGACAGCATTAGTTACAAATGTGGAAAAAATAAGAGATTTATCCACATTAAAAGTTACGCATTATCCACGCTCAATTTGTGTGTTTAAAGATTGATAAGTGTGTGCCGACACTTATTGGTCCCGCATACACGAGATATCGACATTTTTCGAGTGAATATTGGATAGAGTTCACGGTTTGAAATGGACAGATATATCTGTATTCTTTTACTTGAAAAGTCACTTACAGGATGTGATTTACGTTATAAAATCTGTGTGATTTACGATATAAAATCTATGTAATTTCTAGCATTCGTAACGTTTCATCTTTAGTATCTCAATTTATACAAACACATTCAATTCAATATTTATCAGATTTCGAAATATGGAACAGAAGCTGTCTATCTACAAAACACTTTATATCTTAATCTTAAGGTGAAATTCATCCTGGGAGGCGCGGTAGTGATTTCTTTTTTTTTATCCCAAGTACTTTCGTTCTTTTCTAAAATCATCTTAAGGGATAAATTACAAAGTTAAACTTATAAACGTTCACGCGTCTTTTTTAAATCACGATCACACCAGAATGCAGATTTTACAATATTAAGTGCGGGGAAAGTGCATATATATATATATATATATATATATATATATATATATATATATATGTGTGTGTGTGTGTGTGTGTGTGTGTGTGTGTGTGTGTGTGTGTGCATCTTTGTATGTGTATAAAATATTAGATATAGTTACAAAATAGAAAGATTAACAGCACAATAAATCAAATGATGGTTCCTTTTGAGTTGACATGTTCGATTCCTGTTGGAGGAGTAATATTGTGCTGTAAAAGATCAATAAAAATTACGACAAAATAGACCAAATAAACCTTAAAATGCTTCCATTTATTTAGAGTTTCTTGATAAACTCGGCAGAAAAATATGCAGTGTTATCTGTCATGATCTGTAATCTCGTCATCAGTCACTTTCCCACCTGTGTAAAGTAGCTTACTTCAGTATATATTATAAATATTTTCATGTATAATATTCTTGTTGCGATGTCGAATTTACGAATTAAATATGAACACTTGATTGTTAGCTAGGTTTCATTATTTTATGGTTGAACTTGCTATATGTAATAACAGTTCGATGAAGTTTATTATCTTGCCTTTATCGCTTGCAGAAATCTCTTTCGGCCAATTGATTTCAATTCAAATATCATCATAAAAATAAACTTCATGAAAGTTCGACCATTAATTTCTGTCTCCTTAATACCTTTTCTTTTGTTGGCAACACTTTAATAATGATTTTTCCAAGTTTCTTTCAAACTAGATATTTTTTTTTTTTTGCTTTGGTCGCGTTATCCTCTCGTTTGGGGTTGAAATGGTTAAACGAAAAGTTTCGCGCTGTAAGTGGTACTGACAGAGTTCATTTAAAAATAACGAAGTTTTTTTTATTTTTTTTTATTTTTATTTATTTATTTATTTATTGGCACTATCGCTAACAATAACATGCATTAATCTCAGTGGATGTCAATAACGACCCCACGTTCGCGTAATTAATATTTACCTCCCACTATTGAAACTGTAAAAGTGTATTATCACAAACACACATACAAAAAGTATATATATATATATATATATATATATATATATATATATATATATATATATATATATATATATATAATATATATATATGTTGTTTAATACTGTTTATTATAAACAGAGCATTTACTTAAATATTTGTATGTATAAAAAAGAATGTATAACATTAAAATGTCTTAAAATAATTGTCGGACTTTGTCCATTTCATAATGTGTGACGTCATTTGTTTACAATTTATACGCCATGAGCAGATGGAAAATTGAAGTTTAAATACAATAAATTCGACCTTGCTTACTGAACGCTCGTCTGTGGACAAAACGGTGAAGCTAAATGACAGTTCCGTATAGGATACAGGTTCGAATCATGTCGGCGGACAAATATTTTCTGTATAAATGTTTCAATAGTTTTGGCTTTTAATAAATGCCTGCTTCAGGTATATTATTGCTATTAGAGTTTGAGGATCTTATTATATCCATTATCTTTTTGGAAGTGTTTGCGAGTATTTTAAAATTATTTCGATGGATAGGTTGTACTGGAGAGTGGATGTGACGAAGTTCGTCTGTAATAAGCACAGATTAAAAAAAAACGCATCTATGAGTACAAAAGTGACCGCATATATATATATATATATATATATATATATATATATATATATATATATATTTCCGGTATATATGACAGTTAGGTCCGAGGTTAAGCAATTATATTTGTTGCTTTGTTAGTTCATAGTTGGAAAGGCTAATGAAAAATGATAGTACCTTTGTAAAATGCATTCAGTTTTTATATCATTTTAAACCGGTGTTGAGCTTCAGATTTATTGGTAATTTCCTCCAATTGGTCCGGTGTAGTTATATCATTTAGTTTATCGTAAATGTCTTGTTTGTTGCTGTTAAGGGTGCTGAGTATTTCATTGGCTATTTCAATTTGCCTTTTCACAAGGCTACATTTATAATTCCAAGTGTTGATAGTTCGGTGGGCTGTTGGAACATGTACTCTAAATTGTGTATATTTAGGGTAATTTTCATATATATATATATATATATATATATATATATATATATATATATATATATATATATATATATATATATATATATATATATATTTGATTTTCATTTCCTTTGATTTTCTTTTGATTTCTGAGGTGTACTTTTCTTTTCCGGTCCTGCCTAAGAAATGGCATCATGGTATTTTTCAAGGGAAAAAAACATAGTTTACATAGACAAAACCCTTCGTAAGTTTTCTTTAAGGCATGGGATTCCAAGAATCCCTTCAATTAGTCTACTGGAATCTTTTCTAATCAATCAGAGTGCACCAATTACAACGGGGATTGTTAATGTTCCCATGTGCCACATTATTATTATTATTATTATTATTATTATTATTATTATTATTTCTGCTATGGACACACTACCTACCAAGTCTGCGGAAAGACCTAAGGCAGGTCGTGGTGTGTTGTTATGGCCACATTTCATGTTAATTTTTTTTTTTTTTTTTTTTTTTATCTCCGATTATTATTATTATTATTATTATTATTATTATTATTATTATTGTTGTTATTATTATTATTATTAACCTTGTTTTATTGTTTGAGCTGATATTAACACAGAATTAATTAAACAATTCACGTCTCAGTGTCTTCTTTTAAATAAACAATATGGTCTTCCTTTCTCTAGGTCAACTGCTGATCCGTTCGCGGTTATTGGTGAAAAGATCTACCACGCTTAAGTTTGGAAAGATAAAGGTCTTGAATGATCCCACCCCTACATATTTTTACATTACACCGGGCTCTATCCTTGGAATAACATTGTTCCTAATTTCCATCAATGGCAATTCCAGGTGGCATCAGTACTCATTTATGCTGATGGCACTAACATATACTCCTGTCTCAATAGTAAATCTAAGCAGTTCGATAAGGTCAAATTGGCAGCTCATCTCAAAAACGCTCTTCTTTCTATTGTTAAATGGGGCAAGTAATGTCTTGTTAATTTTAACGCCTCCAAAACGAAACTTCTATCATTTCTTTGTCAGAGAAAACCAGTTTTACCTTCCATTAGCATGGGTGATGCTACATTTCAGGAGTAAAGTTTTCCGCGGACAAGATTTTATCGAACCATTTGCTAGATCTGCTGCTAGCAATGTTGATTCCTTGTGTTTGTCTTACATATTTATAAATTTGCCATTTCTTCTTGGGTAGAATAGTGCCGACACATCTCTACTGGTGTTCCTAAAGAGATTCTTGGTAAAATCAAAAGAAGAATCTAAAATGTTATTGGCTCTGTCCCTAGCATCTCGGCTTCAGTCATTTTCCCAAGGTCGTAATGATGTGATGGATAACGACTTGGGATGATATCTCGGGGAGCCGACATTGTACGGCCCAGTGTTTGACATTTACTTACGCGTAAATATTCTTGAGAAAGGCATGAATCCTTCTTTTCTCCTCTCACCATGAGTAATTATCCGGATGGACTGCACAATATATCTTTGGTTGGCAACCAGTTTCGCAGAAAGGATCCTAATCAGTCTGGAGGGGGTTGGGATCCGTCTGGCAATCTTGTCCAATACACACAACTGCCGTTAGAGCTGTGGTACATGTTGTAACCATTCGTAATTGGCCACTGGTGTCCTGATTGTTTTATAGCAACAAATTCTTGTTCCTATGAATATAAAATTACAACATAATAAAACGTCTTAAACGGTGTTTATCTTGTTATCCTGTAAGGAAATATAAGATAGAGAGATGGCAGTTTTTGTGGCAAATGAATTTGATTTGGATGTCGAATGAATTAATAGAAATGAGGATAACATATTTCATGACGTTTGTATAGAACAAGATACATGCTTTATCATGTTTTAGATACTTTGACCACTCCCTCCGTTGGCGACATGAAAGAAAGTCTAGACTAAGATTAATTTCATTTTTTTTTCTTTTCCTGTGAGATGGCTTATTAAATAGGTCAATGGCTGGTCCTTACTCTCCCTCCCTTACTCTTAAATATCTTAATAAAAATAGATTTAAAATGATTCTTTTGTCTCCCTTCCATCTCTACCTTTCGATCATGTCTTTCATACAACTCTTACTCTCTTCATATCACCTTACATCAACTTAAACTACCCCTCAAAAGCGTGTAAGAATTATATGTAAATTTAAAACCTTTTTTTACACTTGGAAATGCGGTCTGATGACCTAGGTAATAATTATATACCTGGAGAAATAGATTTTAATCAATCGGTCCTTAAGGTTTTCTGTTTAAATTGAATTAATATATATATATATATATATATATATAAATATAAATAAATAAATAAAACAATCATTCACATATAAAAACTGTTTCGCTGTATCACAGATCATCAGTTTGGCTAGACGTTCGATTGCGTCAAGCCGGGATCGAAATGCGACCGATTTGGCATCAATCAGAGATTCTACCACTAAGCTATCACCAAGCGTCAGAGAAAGCAATGTTTTTAACGTATTCTATACGAGATGTATACAAATGCCTGTAGCCAAGAGCGCTCAATTGTTAATTGAGGAGCGATGAGTTTATAGATGCAGCAGTCACTGTTTTTAAAATTACTGTTTCTCCATACTGCGTTAGATATATCGATAATAAAAGTCAGAGATATTAATGTATGTTCAATTGAAATGTATATTATTGAAAAATATGATTATAATAATATTTTTATGATTTGTAAATTACTTGCTTCAAAAGAAACATAATATTTAGATTGATTTGAACGAATTCAAATGTGTTTAAGTGATAATAACGAAAAAAAACCTTCAGGCTGATGATATATTTCTTGTGGAGTATACGATTTTTTTTACGGATGATTTTGTTCATAATTTTATAATTTCTTATAACTGAATACATGGATTTGACAGGATAGAAATATATATATATATATATATATATATATATATATATATATATATATATATATATATATATATATATATATGTACATACTTACATGGATGCATATATATATATATATGTATATGAGTACATATATATATATATATATATATATATGACAGTAATAAAATACACACACACACACACACACATATATATATATATATATATATGCAGACACATATTTATATATATTCACATGTACATACATATAAAATGCATGGATATATAATAATAATTTTTCTTTTAAGTCTATATACTAAAATGCATTTATTCCCCCCCTGGAGTGGTCACTCGGACTTATACTAAGTTAAAACTTACTATAGTCTACCCCACTGAATACCACACAATCTTTTGAAATATTCTCTTTTATATCAATAAACCCACAATCTCATTGTATGGGCGTGCTCCTGGATCTTCTTCGAGATTCGTCCTACAGCTGGTAATCTGAACATAACTACCCCTTGGCGCATCTCTACTAATTTCAATGAATACGAATAATACTTCATACCGGATCGTCCGTCAACCGGGGGCAACAAGGGCCGCGTCACTCAGAGAGGAACCAGTCTGAGAACGAAAAGTCTGCCACTGGAACAAACTCTTCCACACACGAAGAGACACTTGATCACCAAAACCGGATTATTGCCAACCTTGGACCAAGTGACTCTATGCAAAATCGATTATAAAAAGTAAACGAACGAAATGGAGCCGCGAAGAGTATCGACAAGTCATGACATCCTTCTTCACTGCACTCGAAAACCCAGCAAAGAACGCCACCAATCAAACATACCAAATATGGAGAAGTACGGTGGGAAATGATGTAAGACCTAACCTTAATCCAAACATGCTTGCCAATGTCCGTAGGGACATCATGCGAAACAACAGACTCTCACAGGCAGAAATAGATAAGATAAAATTACATATAAGACAAAATACTATGACACATCACTCAAACTCTATTGAGGCGAATGTAGAAATAAGGAATGCAACAGAGTATGGGGTGGATGCTGAGAGAATGAAGTACGGAATAATCTCCAGGAAATGAAACCCAAGACTCTACCTTAAACACAACCTACAGTCCTCCAGAAACTGCAACTGAGTCATCTTCAGTGACAATAAGTTAGAATTCCTTGAAAACCACGGAGCTGAAATCAGCGAAGCGAAAAATGACGTCATCCTAGTGCTCAGCAGAGTAACATTCACACAATTGTCAGACAGAGACCAGCTCCCGAAAATCCATATGACGAACTCCAAGAGGCACATCGTGAAAATATACAATGCTGCTCTGGAAACACTGTTAACAGATAAACCACCGGGAAACATCATAGAAGTTAACAACATCATATACGCCTCAGCGTTAGCAGCGACTCGGAAGCTTGGAGTCAAGACAATAAATAAAATTAACAGACACAGAGAACCAGCTTGGAAAACCAAACTGATTCGAGAAATACAAGAAATCAGATGTGAGCTTTCTATATTAGATGAGCTCACCAGAAACCCTAATATTTCCACACGTAAATTCAAAAAGAACAAGCGGAAATATAACATTAAATTCCTAATTGATATTCCATCAATCAAGGAAATGCTGAAGCAGAAACTTCAGCTGAAGGCGCAGAGAACAAGACGATACGAAAAAAACGTTGTAGGTTCTATCGCCAAAATAAAATATTCCGAACAGATCTTAAGAAATTTTACAGGGAAATTGGAAAAAAAACCTATACATGTCGAAAGGCCACCATCGATTGATAATGTACAGACATACTGGGAAAATATCTGGAGCAGCCCAAAGGAGTATAACCCAAATGCAGAGTGGATACGGCGTGAAGAAGAACGAATGCTGGATACACCTCTGCAAGAATGGGAAAATATATCCACAGATGATGTTAGGCAAGCTCTAACGAAATCCCAAAAGTGGAAATCCTCAGGAAGTGACAAGTTGCCCAATTTCTGGCTGTATCATCTCACATCTACCCATGAAATTGTTGCAAAAACATTATCAACGCTTGTAAATAATCCCTATGAAACCCCGGAATGGATTACTGAAGGTATGACATACCTCATACCAAAAAACAACTTAAACAGACAACCCGAAAAATTATAGACCGATAACATGTCTCTCCACAACGTATAAGTTGATCACGTCTGTATTGACGAACCGTACTTATTCCTTTCTCGAAACAAACAGCACTCTCCCGCTGGAACAGAAGGGATGCATAAGAGGTACATATGGCTGCAAGGATCAACTTCTGATAAATAAAATGATCCTGGAAAATTGCAGGAGACGACGCAGGAACCTAAGTGCAGCGTGGATTGATTATCGTAAAGCCTTTGATAGTGTTCCACATTCTTGGATCCTTAAGACTTTGGAAATGTACAAAGTTTCCCCTGTGGTATTAAATTTTCTTAAGCACAGCATGGGAATGTGGAACACCAAACTATACCTTAGTCACACCGGGGGCACTGCCATATCCAACAACGAACTGAACAACAGTAGCTATTGTTACAAAATAAATAAGAAAATACTCAATCACCTACTCCACATGGATGATCTCAAACTCTTTACCAAAGACGACAATGAGTTGAAAGGCCTCCTCAATATTGTAAAATACTTCAGTGACGACATAGGTATGGACTTCGAATTAGATAAATGTGCAAAAGTAACTTTTAAGAAAGGTAGAATTACAGAAACACCCTTAATAGATTTAGATTTTGTCACAAAGATTAGGGAACTGGAGCATGGTGAAGCTTATAAGTACCTAGGAATTAGCGAAGGAGATGGCATACAACACCCCCAAATGAAGGAAAAAATAAGAAAAGAATACTACAGGCGTGTACGTCTGGTACTAAATACTGAGCTGAACTAAAAAAACAGGATATCAGCCATAAACACATTGGCTGTCCCTGTGGTGCCATACAGCTTTAATGTCCTTAACTGGACAATAGCTGAAATTAAGCGACTGGATGCTAAAACGAGAAAGCTACTCACTTGCTATCGCATGCATCATCCCAAGCTGATGTCGACCGTCTGTATGTGCTCAGATCCGAAGGAGGCAGATGATTAGTTCGACTAGAACTGTCCTACAAAACTACAACAATTGGCCTCCAAAGATATTTGGAAACTACAGAAGACTGGAGGATGGTATGCGTCAAGGAACATGAAAGTAGTAAGCGTCTCTACTCCGTAATGAAGGAAGCCAACAAATTCAAAATAGAGTTCCAAATGGGCGTAGAGATGCAACTACAGCACAATACACCGGCTGAAACTGCAAAATACCTAAAAAAGATAGCTAAGGCGAATGCAACCGACCAGTTACAGAAGCGATGGCAAGATAAACCGCTTCATGGCCAATACTCTGCCCGTACCAAACAAGCTGACGTAGACAAAACCCGTACCCATCAGTGGCTACGTAGTGCAGGGTTGAAAGCGGAAACTGAAGGTTTTATCCTTGATGCGCAGGACCAATGCTTGCTAACTAGGAATTATCAAGCACATATACTAAAATATTGTGTCAGCCCAAAATGCAGATTCTGTGATAAGTATCCAGAAACGATTGATCATCTTGTAGCAGGTTGTACGATGTTGGCACCCACTGAATATAAAACCCAACATGACAGAGTGGGCCAATATCTGCACTGGAAAATCTGCAACTTCTACGGGAAGAAAACTGAAAGAAACTGGTATGAACACCACCCAGACCCGGTTACGGAGATAGGACCTCTTACAATTCTATGGGACTACATAATACACACTGACAGAACAATCAAGGCCAACCGCACAGATATTGTTATTAAAGACCACAAACAAAAACGGTGCTTCCTTATTGATATGGCAGTCCCTGCCGACTGCAATGTATCTTTGAAGATATTCCAAAAGTTGTCAAAGTACAAGGACCTTGAAATAGAAACCTCGAAAATGTGGCATATGGGAACATCAACAATCCCTGTTGTAGTTGGAGCCCTAGGACTGGTTGGAAAAGACTCCAGTAGACTAATTGAAGGGATTCCTGGAAGTCCATGCCTCAAGGAGATACAGAAAATTTTTCTGACAAGTACAGCCCACACCTTACGAAGGGCTTTATCTATGTAATCATTTTTTTTTTGTCAGTGGAAAGTGTCATGACGCCATTTCTAACCTTAGGTCCCTGGGCGGGACCCGGAAAGAAATGTGTAAACGCCAGAAATCAAAGTAAACAATAATAATAATAAACATGGATACACATATATATATATGTGTGTGTGTGTGTGTGTGTGTGTGTGTGTGTGTGTGTGTGTGTGTGTGTGTTTATTGCTATTAGATATATTTGTAATTCAAATAACTATCACATCCGGTTGTGTCTATTTTGATAATATTAAGTTATTTTCTCCTCTTCAATAGAATAATATGGAAAGCAAAGAATCACAGGGAAAGCAATTTTATTTTTCTGGCTTTATATTAGACAACTTATCAAGAATCTACAAATCCTACACCAAAGATTCACCGAGGTCATTGTCAAACACTGTTCTATATTCTCATCACGATTGCCAATATAATGAAACAGTGAAAAACTATCGTTAGATTAAAGAGGATCAACAAAGGATTTGAAATAGAGATTGCAATATTGTTCGTATAAATTACTGTTAGTTGGAAGTACGTGTACTTTCTTAGATTGTACTAAATTTATTGGAAAACCTTTTAGAGTCAAATTCCGGGCACAATTCTGTATTATTTTTCCATTTTCACTCTGTTGGTTAGGTTGTAGCCGGACACGTGAAGCAAGGCTTCTTTAATCGCGAGAAACCATACTAATAATTTGACTCTTTCGAAATAATTTTTGGCTGAATGATTTCCTCTTTTTCATCTTTTACTTTCAAACCTCTTCCAGAAAATTTAAATTTCACAAATGATTAACACTAGTATTATCACAATAATATACAAGTCTTTTGTCCGTGACGAATTCCTAGCTGCTTTCTCACGTAATGTTTCCAGGAACAGCTTCATATGTATATGCCATTATTTATTTGCATTTGTAAACACATATTTGATATATATATATATATATATATATATATATATATATATATATATATATATATATATTTTCCATAAATATATAGCACATTTAAGACTATATTTATTTATATATATATATATATATATATATATATATATATATATATATATATATACTAACAGCATGGCCCGGCGTTGCCTGGCTTGATTTAAAAAATCGCACGGCTCTTACACCAATCGCTATCACTTGACTTAAATATTTTGCCAGTCCTTGCTTTTTTTAAAGGAGTGCCCTTTGCCGCACTGATGTTGCTACATGCCTTACTTCTTGCCTTTCTCACACTGCGAATTTTTCTAAGCTCTATATTAAACATTATATCTGTTACGAAAAAAGAACTAAAAATGATCACTAAACAAGCTGCTTTAGAAAAGGACTCGTAACTGGAAAAACTGAATGAAAGAAGAATGTTAACGACAAATACTTTTTCACAACCAAACCATTTCTGCGAAATCAGAATCAACGTTGAATTTAAGCAAGCGAATGAGCCAATTGGAGTAAAGTGCCATGCACATTAAAATTTTTCCCAGTACAAAATGTCCGAAAACTATATGACGATTGCCGTAGGAGCATGAAAAAAAGCATGAAATAATATATATATATATATATATATATATATATATATATATATATATATATATATATGTCCTTAAATGCACAGGAATAATATACACGATAGTATATGTTACCGTTGAATTTTTCTGAAAAGGCAGACTCCATTTTAATGTTGTATTCAATAAAAAATACCAATGAAAATTTAAAACATGCTGCTTAAAATATATTTCACATTCTTCTCACTGATTATTCCCACTGCAGACGGCAACTCAGTTAAGTTGAATGCTTGGGTGTAATAGAATTCAGTTTCAGCTACACTAGAGACATTTGTCAAAAATCATTTGGATATTAGAAATAAATTCAGATCAGATCTCACTGGATCTGAAAATAATACAAAAAAATTATTTCCGAATGAAAAGAGTGAATGTTATTCAATTATTTCGTTGCATAACTAAACAAAAACAATTTACAGAGTTATAAAAACAAGCCATTCACATCCGAACATATCTCCTATTTTATTTTTCCATGAGATAATTTTCTTACTGGCGTAAGGTTAACTAAATTTACATACAACTTGCCAAAGGGAACGCCATAATGTATACCTTGATGTTTTCAGAAAATATCTAGCATTATTTCTCTAATGTTCAAGTGTCAGCACCTTCTCAAACTTCTAGATCAGCCATTAACATATTTCATCCAACCCAAGAAATAACGTTGTCTTCGTAAAATATTTTGAAAATAGCCAAAATGTTCCAGCCATTGAACGCCACTCTTAGCGTTCTGTTATAAGTTGATTTATTATTATTATCATTATTATTATTATTATTATTATTATTATTATTATTATTATTATTATATTTCGATTTCTGCTATGGTCAAGCTATCCACCAATTCTGCGGGAAAACCTAAGGCCTGTAATCATATGTTGTTATGGCTTCATTTCATGATTTGTTTTTCTCTCGGGACATTTTTGCTGACATGAATTCGAAGTATTATATTGAAGCGATTGCTACGTGTTATGCTTCACTGTACTGTGCTAGACAATTTTTTTATCAACAGAATCTATCTTATATATTTATAAGTTTAACTTTCGTCCATGCTTCGAATATTGTTGCCAGGTATTGTCTGGTGATACTGTTATATATTTAAAGATTCTTGATAAAATAATAATAAAATAAAATCTGAATTGTTATTCGTCCTGACCTGGCACTCCGGCTTTAGTCAATATCCCTCCGCCCTAATATAGCTTCCCTGTGCCTTTTTCTATAGATAACCAATGTACTTTGCTCTATGTTATCGAAAGTTTAATAATTTACATGAAGTAATTGATTGGTAACAATGTTTCATCATTTTAAAGTTGAATTGGCTAGATGCAAACGTACGCTCTATGCTACCAGTTTCTTTTCTCGAACTTCTTGCCTGCGGAACTCTTTCCTGGCTCCAATATATTTTTTTCTTTTTTTTTTTAAGCCTATCACCCCAAGCAGGGCGGTAAGCCACTAGGACGCAAGGGGTTACAGAAAATTTAGAACAAGATCAGATAGGAGTGATAGAAGAAAAGATGAGGAGAAGGCTAGTGGATAGATCAAGGCAACTGGAGATGTCGATTGACATTACATTTGAATAGCTGGAGATTATAGCACTCAGGGAAACTAGAATAGAGAAGGGAGTTCCTTATGAAGTCTGGGAACCAGCGAATGCAGCTCCTCGGAGCAATTGCCATGAAAGTATTTGTAAAAAAGACGGAGAGAGGCGCGTCTGTGAGAAAGTGTCTGTAGGCGAGATGCCAGATTAGGGCCAATTATATTGCATATCCACCTCTGGAGCCTATCAAGAACCCCAAGGCAAACGGAAGGGGCTCCAGACCATTTTTAGCTCAGTATAATCATGAAAAATTTAAATTTCAATGTCAACCGTTATTAAATGTCTTCTTTATTCCGTTAGTTTATTGATGTCCCTGCTTAGTAATGCTTCTATGTTCTATTATTGTTTCGGCTAAAATGATTACAAAATACAGCACTATGGCAATATCAGTAAAAACTCAACATTAGAACAATATTGAGAATAAATCTGAATGTTCTCTGATATCAGACGAAAAACATCAGAGACTTACAAACCTAACGTGATACCAAAGGAACAAACGATCGAACGTTTGATTGAAAAGCCTCCAAATATACACTCGTCGATTACCTTTGATATGGAAGCGTTATAGATAGTAGCGCGACTTAAAAAGGATTCAGCAGGCTGGTGTTCACGAAACCAGTCCCTTGATTACATAGTGAAATCAATATCATATGATTTAGCAGGTTTGGCACCAAATAAACAAAATTATCAACTTGTAAATATCCCTTATCTTATTCCATTATTTACTTTATCCCTTCAGGTCGTAGGCGAATATGTCCTTCCACAAGCTCCTATCCATTTTGCTCTTAGCAATATCTCTATGGGTCAAGTATCTTACAGCACATTTCACCAGCCATTAACAAAAGCCTGTCAGCTATTAAGCCCATTGCCTTCCCCTGTACCTGTTGCTTTTGATTTATCATTTGAGTGAAAAATTCGCCAAAATATCCTTTCTAATTATTATCCATTTCATTGCGTTTGTCTCTTTCTGATTCCGAATATAAATGCCCATTTTGTTTCCATTTCACTGATGACTTCGTTGCTTCAACGATTCCTCTACGTTTTTTTGTCAGCGTCTTTCTTTAGAAAAACATACATTTTGCGCCATGTTTTCTCTTCATCTCTTTGGTTTGTTTTTGCTTGGTTTGTTTTACGGCATATAAACCTCAATGGCTTATTTAATGCAGACAGAATTTTCATTGATGACAATATTTTTTTTTCAAAAGTCCATTTCTGGTAATATTTTTTCTTGAAAAATCTATTTCTGGTAACAATTTTCCTTCGCTGGTAATATTTATTTTCCAAAAAATATCTTAAAACAATGTATTACTGGTAAAAAATCTTTATTCAAAATTATATCGCTAGTAATATTTTTTTCAAAAATGTATTGCTGGTAATAATATTTTACAAAGTATTTCTGGTATTAAAATATACTTTCATAGTGTTTTGGTACCAGTTTGGTTGTTATCTATTTGCCCAAAGATGGGACACTAACAAGTGCTACCAACTCGGATCAGGGTGGACCTTGGAACAACAGCAATGAAGAGGTGGTTCCACACTCGTCAAAACGTCATGATCAGAGGCTTTGCTGTTGGACGTAGTTTATCATCATACCAAGGACGGTTCTTTATCTGAATGTCCAGCATTCAATGTCATATGATACGGTTAATATAGGAGATCAGTTCAGAACTCTTTTTGTTTATAACGAAATTTCTAAATAAAACAAATTCCCTGTTTCTGAGAACTTAACGCTTGGAATACACCATTTGCTATTCCAATACGCGTTCAATTTTCAGTATCGCATATTCATTATGAGCTAGAAAAAAAATAACAGATATCTGGACAAAGCTTAGATGTCCGGTGCCAAAAAGGTTTTATCGCCGAAAGAGGCGCGAAAATAATAGTTCCTGTTCAATTCAAAATTTGATGAACACGAAGAGGAGTTCAGCGCACTAGATCAGACTGCTGTGTCGAATTAAAATTCAAGGTTGTTCCGAGGCGTTCGCTTTCACTGAAATAGCCTGAAAATTCATCCTTTTTTATCCGCGTTCCGATAGGGGATAATAGCTGGTCAAATTGAACACTCTAGCTTTTGTTTGCAACAAGTTAAGAATATTTCTGAAGTAAAAAAAAAAAAGAAGTGAGCCTAAGGTTAGCAAATTACATCCGTCGAAAGTTGTTTGCTATCGGAACTGCATCAAATACCCTAGACACTTTTTGAAGTTTACCAAGTAAACAGACAACGGAAGTTACATTGATTTCAGAAGGATCAATAACATATACAACTTTGAATGGAGTAGGTTTTAAACTACAAGAAAAAATTATCGCAATCGGAAGATGTAAGACTTTGGTGTCAAGTTAATGTTTTTTTGGGTTTTTTTTAATATTGTGGCCAAATATTATCTACCTGTGCCTGCATCCCCTGTTTAGTCTATGTAAAATATGAATAGGTCCCAATTAATGCCATGTGGTTAAGTTTTAGTTTTTCGCCTGCACGTCTTCAATAACACGTCACTCTTTGGTATAGCGGGTTTTTTTTTGTAATACCATTTTGTGAGTCTATCGCCAATTTGCTACACTGAAAAGGAAATAGAAATTCATAGATTACTGATGTGTAAGTTAAATCTCTACTCTCATATCACATCTGAGATAGTGAAGCATAAAATAGGAAATATTATTTTTTGAATGACCCTCGCATAACAAATAAAAATGGGAAAAAATATGTTGCATATAATCTCATATATGATTATGAGACATGTATACGTTAAGTTTTTATCATGTGAAATATATTACTTTCGGGCATTTTACGAAGGCAAATTCGAAAAAAGCAACACATTTTTAAAAAGAATGAATAAATAATCATTTTTAGCAAGCATTGTGGAATGATTAAAATAGCATGTTGAAAGATTTATTAGCATTATTTTTCTTATTAATCTCAAAGAAATGAAAATATATTAAATAAACTTTCGTTGTAATCTTGCCGATAGCAATATGCACTTGTTAGCTTGCTTTTTTCTTACCACCACAAACACTATCTCATTTCTTAGTGCGGGTTTCATTGTATTTGCTCGTAGATTTTTGTCTGTTTAAATTAGATTGTACATAGTTATTTATGCCTCGTCGATCAGACTATTATTTTGGAAAAAATAGCTTTGTGAAACCAAAAATGAAACATAAACAAAAGAAAATATTTCCCAAGTAGAAGAAGCAATCATGCTTGAGGCTATTGCCTCTAACATTATCTGCTGGGAGCACTCGATAGAAAATGGCTTATCTCCCTACGGGTATGAATTTTCCTTAATTTAAATTCTTTTGAGATTATATTTCGATGTGTTAGCAAAAAATTTAAGCCAACTAATCAATAAAATCAAATTCAAATGACAAATTTTTCCACGCTTCAATATTGATCGTTATACAGCAATTCATTTTACGTGTCAGTATATGTATAAGACAGTCGTTCTGAATAAGCGATTTCAAATTAATTACATCTCAAAATTTATGCATCTTTGTTCATTTTCTTGTAATTTACTAGAAAACTTTCCTCATGTCGCTTGGCAATTCAGTATGTCCGCCGTCTCATGAAAAAAAAGATTTATTTTCTGAGTTAATTTTATTTTTACATTGTAGCACATTCTAAATATTGTATGCATTTGCGAATATTAATTAATCCTATAGGAGAAACATTATAAAGTGGTAAAAACAGAGCAAATCGTATCAGATACATACATGTAAGGTTACTTGTTTAGGGATGCATGGTTTTAAACATCGATAGTTTTCTTTTGCTCATAAAGTTTCAGAATTTTTTAGCATTAACTTATTTTTAAATCCCACTGACGCATACTGAAATCTTTACAGCAATTATTATTGCTATTAATATTTATCGCCAAACTCTTTTGAATAGATTTACAAACTTTACGTTTCGTTCAATTACGCAAACTTCAATGACATTTGAATAAGCAGATGCATTTGGAAAAATAATTTGACGAAACACTTCTTCGCTGTTTAATAATTTAAATTAATATGATTATATAGAACTTCATGGCAAACAATATTTTGTTTTTAAATATGTTTTTCTTTTCAACAGCAAAGAATATAGTCTTAGGATTTCTTACTCTTGGATATGCAACATATAACAGGTCAAGTATTTAATTCTGGGGGCAAATTTCAACTTTTGGAGACGTTCGGACTTGTAAAATGTTCATAGTTCTCGAAAGCAGAGGGCAAACTGGAAACTGGACTGTTGTATATATATATATAAACATGAAGAATGTATATGCAAAAAACACTGTTGATTTCTATTAAATAAGTATTTGTTATTTTAATCATTTAATTGTTTTTAAAATAGTGGGATTATTTTGCATGCTAAATAATCAAACTTAAAATTTCAAAAAATAATGAAAATTTATAGTACAAAGTTATACATACCCATGTAAAACTGCTTTGTAATTTGTATCCCTTCTATCTAAAATTGGGTTTTTAATGGTTGAACAATTATATATATATATATATATATATATATATATATATATATATATATGGAGAGATATATTTTCATTGTTAGTACTTTCAATTTAATTTGGGTCTTTCTTTTATATTTTGTTTTATAGAATTGCTCATGGTAATGTAGATTGTTTATCATAAGCAGACTGGTATTAAAATAGATGTAGCATCTTTAGTGCTTGTACTAAACATATTAGTTGTAATTATTCAATTAATTCAATTAAATATCTTAGGTTTATTCGAAGGATAGTTCGTAAAAAGGAGAATGTATCATAAGGTTCTATATAAAGTGCATCAGTTGCAGTTTGTTCGCGACTAAAATCTCGCAAATTTATTTACTGGGTCATGATAACATTACCTTAGATACATGTTTTCTCATTGCTACTGCTACCAGCTTTTAAATGAAAAACAATGTTGTAATTGATATGAAAAGTCAAAATCAATAAATATAAGATTAAAGATGAACTATTTACAAATTAGAAATAATGATTGAAAATGGTATTTTCTGTTCTTTTGTTTTATCATATTGAAATTACTCTTGTGATTACAACGGACGATGAAAAAACACCAGCGTGTAGAGTTATAAAATATTTTCATGAAAAAATATTCACAATTCAGTCGAAAAAAAAGAATAATATACAGTGGAATCTGCTAAGTTTTTTGTTATTTATTTGTTGATTTTTCTTACGGCTTATCAACCTTTTCCAGGTTATTCAGAAAAAAAAAAATTAGAGTGTAAGAAACTTTCGGAAACGATAATGATTAACTGACCAAACCCTACTAATTACCCCAGAGCTGGAAATAGAAAAGGTTGGTTTATATATTTCCTAAGCAAATTGGCGCCTAAGTGACAATAACGAACCTGACTGGAACTGGAACGCTCACCCATTTCCAATTCCGACTAGTTATCCATTACACAATCCGCAGATCCATGCTTTCAAAAACTGATATTACCAAGCGGTCACCTATCTAGGTTTTGAACAGGCTCAACATTGATTAACTTCGTTGAGCGTACAGGAACCGATGTATCAGTGTTATGTTGCCGTAAGCCAGTTTCCGCTTAAGGAAACCAAATATAAACGAAAATGGATATTCGTATAAACTTTCATTCTTTTGAATCTTGTTATCATGGAACAAACATAAAAGGTTCCGTTCATTAGCTTTTGTATTTACAAAATTACTCCTCTGGGATAGCTGTTCATTGTGATTCATATTCCATTCAATCGGAAATATATTTATGTATATTTTCATTTGGATCAGACAGTATGTTTTTGTCCAAATATTATAGGTGAAGTATCAATCGCTGAACAACTTGCTAGCATTAATTGAAGTTATAAAATTTATCAGAATACTAGATATTAACAGACGAATAGATTACTAATATAAACGAGTGCAAGAGAAGTGTCTATTAGTGTGGAGCTTACAGTTATGTCTAGAAATTTCAGCTGTTAAATTGATGAGAACTAGCTATTAATCTATTAAAACGTTTAAATCCGTAAAGTTGAGAAATCAAGAAGGAAAGTACTTTTGAATAAATATCACGAAAGCATTTATAGAAAAACATTCGGAAGCCACGTTACGCTGATGAGATATGGACTGACGGGGATATGTCAGGTCAGGTTTGATAAAATTGGAGATTTTTATTTCGATTTTATCAGGTATCATTTAATACATAGCAGAATTTCTAGAATGGATGCAATAGTATTATTCGATGCATGGACCAAATGTAAGGGTTTAAATATTTCAGATTTATGGTGCATTGAACAAGTTTCCAGATCGAAACAGTGAATCAACTGCCCAAGCTACGAACCTAATAACTGACTAAATATAAAATTCCCACATCTCAGTTTACTAGAGAAGCTACAATGAGTCAAACTCTTGGCGGCTAGCATTAACCGTGCTGATAGAAGGTAAAATCTTCTGCTACATTTGTATTCAATATATATATATATATATATATATATATATATATATATATATATATATATATATATATATACACACACACATATATATTCATACACACACACACACACATATATATATATATATATATATATATATATATAATATTCTGATACACTTCTACTCTCTCTCTCTCTATATATATATATATATATATATATATAAAATAGGAAAGAACTCGTTAGGTAAATAATCCAAAGTTCTTTAGTATTTTTGTTATTATTTTTAAAAAATAGTGCTCAATACGAAAGTAGAGCATAAATATAATACATAAGCGTTCTCATGCTTCAAAACAAGAGCCGAATTCTTCAATATAATTATTTGAGTTAAACTGAATTAAATTAAAGTACTAAGCTCTGTTCCAACTTCAAGCGAATTTTTTTTTTTGCTCTAGTTTTGTACCGAGCACTATTTTTAAGAATAATAACAAAAATACTAAAGAACTTCTATATATTTTCACACACACGAACACACGCGCACAGACACACACACACACACACACACATATATATATATATATATATACTGGACATACGGTAGAGAAATTGATAGCAGCTCGGATTGACGAATCAGAGAGATCGAATTCCCGTTGAATCCATTACACTCACTCACGTGCTAATGACCTTAGGGAAGGTATGAATCCACTTATTCTACCCCAGCTATTGTTAAGTACCAAAACAGGCTGCCTTGTCTGGCAACTGGTCTAAGAGAATAAAAATCACTGAATTTAAAATCGGAAGAGTGTCGTTGTAATATTTTTGCACGCGTTGCTCCACCCATCTTTATCCGGATCTTCAAAAACTGTAGTTGGTTCTGCACAAAATCTTCACCAATATAATGATATGTGCATTTTGTCTGTATCTCGGGTCCTGTGAACTGATGTGTATAACCCTCATAAGAGATAGGCGCGGGTCAACAGGCCGCGTAGATAAATGACGGAGAGTCAACGATATATATATATATATATATATATATATATATATATATATATATATATATATATATATATATATATTATTCATACATACACAAACACACAGAAACTTATTACATATTTTCGATGTTAAAAATCAGTACACAATATCAATCGGGTCTCAACATTACAAATGTATCTTCTCGAACGATGGCAAATTAATGGTGA
Source organism: Acanthosepion pharaonis (assembly GCA_903632075.3). Taxonomy (NCBI): domain Eukaryota; kingdom Metazoa; phylum Mollusca; class Cephalopoda; order Sepiida; family Sepiidae; genus Acanthosepion; species Acanthosepion pharaonis. The sequence continues at coordinate 55,247 of CAHIKZ030003790.1, forward strand.
AGAATAGAAACTATGATAATAGCGATCTAAGAAAAAAAAATAGGAATCGGAAATTCATTTGATATGCAAATATTTTAACCAAATTGTCAGTACTACGTTAGGTCAGAAGTTTCTCCATTTAATTGATAATTCACTGGGAATAACCCTGTCAGTAAAAAAATAAACAGCTAACTAAAAAAAAAACAAAGAATAAAAAAAACGCAGCGATAATCTTGAGACCAAAAAAAAACAAACAACAAAAAACAATAATATAATTTTAAACCAATTTCATATGTTGGATGATAATGCAAATTTCAAGATAAATACTGTTGATAATATTAACCAAGATAATTACAAGAATTCTAATGAATAAATATTGCAAAACTATTGCTATTATGTATGAATTGTTAACCTCTTTCATTTTAATATCCGTTAAAAAATAATATTTAGCTTTATTGAGACTTCTTTTAAATTAAATATTACGGACACTGAAATTATACTTAATTTGTTCTCATCTTACCTGGATATGTGGGTGTGTGTGATTTCTTATTACAATAAACTTGATTTTAGTGGGTCCATGTGATCGATATCCCTGTTTCTTACAGAAAAAAAGCAGTGAAATTAATAAAAACCGATGTAAACCATGTAATCCTTCTAAAGAAAATTATTCCTCGCGACAGGAATCGAAACTGTATATATCCATATTCCTTATTTCTTGGTCTCGTCTTTATATATATATATATATATATATATATATATATATATATATATATATATATATATATATATATATATATATATATATATATATATGGTGGGAAATAAATATTAGTAGACATGAAAAATTGTATTTTCATAAATGTAAAAGCCTTAACTAAAACAAATTTTGATACATTTTATGTGTAAAAATATATTTTATTAAAAAATAGTAATAAACTTAATTCTTATTCTAACAGAAATTAATGAGTCTTTTTTCTTTTTAACTGATGAAAAAAGTATTCGTACAAAACAAAAAATCACATTAAATTAATGTAATACTCTTGTACGTCTCAACTAATGATTTGCACACATTGAATTGTATTTTGCCCCATTCTACTTGGCATATTGTCTTCAAATTCTTGATATTTGTTGGTGCGCTTTTCCCAATTTGAATTTTCAAATGTCGCCATAAATTCTCGATTGGTTTCAAGTCTGGGGACTGATATGGCCATTGCAAGACATCAACGTTGCTTTCAGCTAACCATTCCCTTGTAGATCTAGCGGTATGCTTAGGATCATTATCCAGTTGGAAAACCCAATCAAGAGGTAGCCGAAGTCTCTCAACAAAACGCATTAAATTGTCTTGCAGGATTTTCTGGTATCTTTCGGCATTCATCTTTCCATCTATCATTGATATTCTGCCAAAACCTTTTGCAGAAAAACAGCCCCAGATCATGATACTGCCACCACCAAACTTTACAGTCCACAACGTGTTCTTTGGTAAGTAGGCTTCACCGTCCTTCCTCCACACATGGTTTCGATAATTATGACTAAACAACTCTACTTTAGTTTCATATGTCCATAGTACTTTTTCCCAAAACGAATATTCTTTATCCTGATGATTTCTAAAGAGTTTTAGCCTAGAATCACTGTGTCGTTTCAAGAGGAATGGAGTCTTCCTTGGGATGCGTGATTTCAGACTGTTTTTGTGCTGTTCGTTACTTATTGTACGCTTGGTCACTTTAATCCCTAATGCACGCAGATGTTCCTGCAGCTCTTCTCGGGTAACCTGTGGATTTTGTTTTGATCTGGCGTCCTAATATCCTTGCTGATCTTAGCTAAATCTTCCTCGGAGCACCTATTCGTCTTTGGTTTTCGACGCTCTTACGAGATTTAAACCTTGCAATGAACGAAGCAATTGTAGTAAAAGGAATATTCAGGTTGTTAGAAATCGTTCTGTAACTGTTTCGATCTTCCCAAAGAGACAAAATGTGTTGTTTTTGTGAAATAGTCAATTCTTTACCTTTAGACATTATTAGAAACGTCTCGTAAGACTAAAAATTGCAGAATGCTCTGATAATGGCTAATAGCGTTCACTATAATTACTGATTACATTACTAGAACATTGTAGAATATATATATTTTTTTATAATTAATTGATTATTTTTTTTCTAATAATTGATTTGTACGAATAATTTTTTTATCAGTTAGAATTAAAAAAAGCATTGAATTCTGTTAGAATAAGAATTAAGTTTATTATTATTTTTTAATAGTATTTGTCTTCATACATAATGTGCAGAGATTTGTTTTATTTAAGGCTTTTACATTTATAAAAAAAAAAAAATTCAAGTTTACGAATATTTATTTCCCCTCCACTGTATACCATGTGTTTGATTCACACGCTTCTCCCTATTGGCGATGGTGCATCAACGTACTCTCATATGAACTATTACTTAGATTAATGTTAATAGAAAATATCTAAAATAAAAGTTGTTTGTATTGTGTTCATCAGATAACACTAAATTATATTATTTCCTTTCCTCAGTAATCGATACGAGATCGTGGCTTTCCTGTGACAGTTTTATATAATCTCTTGAAATAGGGAAAATTGACTTTCAGTACTTCAAAAATCAAGCTAGTATCCTATCATCATCGCCGATGAGATGATTGACTTTCTACTCTCCGGAAGAACGCTGGCACTGTCAAAGAGGTTACACGCTTTGAACATGAATTTGGATTCAAGTCAACACTAGCCTCAAGGAGAACTCATAATTATAAATATGGTCCGGTGCACCTGCTCATAGATAAAATCTAAAAAAGAATCAGCAATATTATTAGTTCTGGTCTGGCGGCTCGGCTTCAGTTATTTTTTCACCACCGTAAGCTTGCCTCTCTCTGTCTTTTCTATAATTGCTTTCATGGTAATTGCTAGGATGATCTCTTCGCTATGCTACCTCGAAATTGTGAATTTAAGCTCAATAGTATACGTGTGTCGAGCTGTCATTAATTATCTGTTAAGCGGGATAGATGTAACCGTAAATTCTATGCTAACATTTTCTCTCACTGCATTTCTCGCTTGTGGAACTCACTTCCGGCTTCATGCTTTCCATCAAACTTTAATCGGCAAAAAAAAAAAATGAAAAAAAAAATATGCAATGTAAATCGCTATCTACTGTCTACCTGACTACTCTTTCCTCTTCTTGCTCGTTATTATTGTTTCTGTGCCTAATTCTTCCACACTTTTAACGTCATTTGCCATTGTGAATTTACTGCCTTGCATGGGGTGATATCGATTAAAAAAAAAAAAAAAACAAGCAAAAAAATACTATGATCCAACTTTTGGCTCATTGTAGCGTTCCAAAAAGTACTTAACCCCTTATGCCACGCTTTATCTTTGTCTACACAATTTTTAATTTTCCATTTTTCATAGTGTTATACTAGAACATACCTATTCTATTCTAAATAGACTCTCCCAGATATAATAAGTAGTAGTAGTAGTAGCTATCGCCAGGGGGCTCAGTGGGTTGATCTGGTTTCAGTCTGAAGTCGGACGACAGGCTGACCGGTTGAACTCTCTGCCTTCGGGGGGGGGGGAGGAACCCGAACGAGGCTACGCCGAAGGGCGGTGTCTCTTTCGGGGAGGTAAACCGACCCTGATCCCGTTTATACGGGTTCAAAGGGCAAATTTTTGGCCGAGCCCACGGGCTCGAAATTCCCACGTTAAACCGGCTTTGTGCCACATGACGCCCTCGTGGTGGGGATGACTGAACATCCTCAGTGGAGTTGGTGTGTCAGTCGATGTTGGACATTAAAGTATCAACCACCACAACTAGATTGCTGCGTCATTAACTATTATTTCAAGTTCCTAACCTTTTGTACGTCGAACCCTTTTAAGGCCGACTTAGTGAAATAGAAGCCTCCACTGTGAAAACTACTCTACAACACATAGAGTTGAAAATTGTTTACACATGCTTGAAAGGGATTAATATTTGCTAGCTTATATTACTACTCAGTTGCTACTTGTATTTTTCTCTTCATTTACACCAGCTTCGAATATATCTCTCTATGCTAATTCCATTCGCTCGTATTTTTCTCCGTCTTCCATTATTGAGTGGTAGTTTAACTGTGCTAGTTTCCACAGATATTCTATACAATGAAACAAATTTCAAAGTAGATGTTTCTCTGAACGCTGCATTTTTAACGTTTTTATCTCAAATATTAAACTCTTTTATTCTCTTGTTTTTCATAATCTTCACGTTTTTATATTTCCACTGACATTCAATTCAAACATTTAGTAAAAATCGACCAGTAGTTACTCACGATTATTTTATTTTATGTACTTTACTATTAAAAAAAAAGAAAAAAAAAGACCCCCACAGATATACCAAACTGAACTGCAACATGTGTAATAGACTCTCATATTATTAAATCAAGTCATCATTTTAGAACTAACTTTAAATTATTATATTTTTTTTAGTTTCTAATTATTTGAGTATAATCAACAGATAAAGTCTGTTGGTTTTCAAGACATTGTAAAATGCATCATTTTGATTGTCGAATTTCGAGACGTGCAGGAATTCCCATCATGGATAATTGCCGCATCACTAGCTTATAAGCTTCAAATTTAAAATTCGACCTTGCCTACCGAACGCTCCTTTGTGGCCGAGACGGTTAAGGCACGTCAGCGTAAATGATGGTCCCGTATAGGATGCATGTTCGAATCCTGTCAAAGGACGAATATTTTCTATGAAAATTTCTCGGACATTCAGGTCTGTAAATGTTATTTAGTACTGTTTATTATAAACAGAGCATTTACTTAAATACTTGTATTTATAAAAAAGAACGTTAAACATAAAAATGTCTTTAATAAATAAATTGTCGGACTTTGTCCATTTCTTAATATATATATATATATATATATCCATATAAAGAACTGTGGAATATATATTTTTAACGAATTTCCTGACGAATACCAATTTCAGATTTGCGGCTAGTGTACATTGAATTCGTGGGTAGCATGAAGAACAACCTCACGGAATACGAAATTGGGGTGTCATGTTCAAAATCCGGGTTATTCTGCTTAGTCTATTATCAAACTCCGGCATTGGCTTTAGAAAAAGCGGGAATGTATCCGTTCATTCTCCCAAAAGATATGTATTGGATAACAGGGAAATCTGATCTTTCCAACGTTCGTTTTTACCTTCATAGACAAGCCTATCAGAAAATAACTCCCCTTTCTTTGAATTCATATATAATAAATAAAAGAGATATGAATAGATTCAGGGTCACCCAATTAATAAAGACACAAATTATTTCATCTCGTTAAAAATCGAGTGAAAATTGCAATATTATTTAAATTGTTGTTCTTAAATAGAATTGTTTTTATTAGAAACCCTTCCATCTGTAATAAATTTTCTACATACAGCAAAATGGATTCTATTTTATTGACCTAATACAAGTTATCTTTTATAGATATCATAGTTTATATAATTATGTATTGCCGAAATATACAAAATTAAACGCGTGGATCAAGAGCTACTAAAATTCGATACTTCGATTAAAGCAAAATGCAAATTTTGGCTTCACTTTTATTTTCCTTGGAGCTAAACATACAATTGATGATTATGGAGATTTTGTGTGCGTTTAGTATTGTTCTTAGTCTGAATAATGGACGTCTGCTGCTTCCTTTCTTCTATGAAATCCTACGAGATGATATTGAATTCGCTGTTGATTAGGATTTGTTATCTGTTAGCATTCTATAATTCAGAATTAACATAGATACTGATGATAACCGATTTGAAGAAGTTGATTAATAATATAGCAACTGATGTCCCTTATGTGACCTGGGGTTTGAATTAAGTCAAGAAGCATTAATAATTTGAAGATTATGAAGGAACACTGTCCTTGGGGTACATACATTTATCTTAAAGCCTGAAAGTCGTGACCTGTCATCAAAATATATACTGGCGAAGATCTTCGGTATTGCAAATTAACGAATAATGGAAGAAGGACAATTATAACAGAATATTATGCAAACGGATGATTGTTTATCAAATTGAATTTCATCGCCCTATATATATATATATATATATATATATATATATATATATATATATATATATATATATATGACATCCACAGTCAGACTATTTCGCTGTTTCACAGCTCTTCAGTGTGGTTAGACGTACGGTTGTTTCTACCTAGGATCAAAAGGATCGTCCGGTAAAATGAGATTTTTTGAAATGGTTACCGTGTCTACCAGTTTGTTAAAAAAGGCTTTATTTTTCAACTACAAAATTATATATATATATATATATATATATATATATATATATATATCATTATTTATTTAAAAATATGAATCAAACTCGCGACATATGAAGTCTCATGTTTCAAAACAAGAGCCGAAAACTTCAATATAATTACTTGAATTAAATTGAGTTAAATTAAGCTCTGTTCCATCTTGAAGCGAAATTTTTTGGGAATAACGTATTTCTCAAATTTACGTGTTTTAATAACTGAAATCAAAATTTCCATGGTAAGAGCTAGGGTGAATTTTTTAATTTGGGTAGGCGAGTGTTGGGTGTCAATAAGTATCATTATAGAGTTACTTTCATAGATGTCAAGTCAGGGAAAGGTTGGGGTGTCTAAATTTTAAACGGAAGATGTATTAACACTAGTCTGGTATGCGTGTCTATGGAGATTTATTTATTTATTTTTTTATTTTTTATGAAAGGGATTTGTGCATATAAAGACTGTCGTAACGTATGTTTTTTGACGACTTCATAAAGGGTTATCATTTTTGTAGGGTATTTAAACTATTTATTTGGGCTATGGATTATGAAAGGTATTATATATTGTATGCTTGTTTTTAGCTAATTATTCAAACCATGAATCTGATGATTGGGCTATGGATTAAACAAGTTATTATATTGTATGCTTGATTTTAGCTAATTATTCAAACCATAAATGTGATGACGTCGACAAAAACCGTTAACTCATGTCTTTTGTTTAATAGATTATTATTATTTAGGAGCTTAATAATGTGCAATTTCTCATGGAGGCACAAAGGACATGGGTCATCCCAAGTTTTACATGTTCTAGCCCTTTTTATAATTTTCCATTTTACTTTAGGTGTCCTATTTGTTTCCTTCAGATGCCAAAAATATTTAGATAGGGAAGTCTGATTTCTTTTGTTTATATTATTGAAAGAGCACTTATGCTGCCTCCATCTATCTTTAAAATCATTCTTCGTGGACCCAATGTATATCATATTAGTGCTAGAACTCTCAGTGGATGATATAGTACATTGGTATACCACAGATTTGATGCAGCATTTATTTTCGAATGGGCAGTCTTCTAGATTTCTACAATTACATAATTTTTCCCTTTTATTGTCTGATTTAAGTGCAGGGTCTTTATTAATACTATTGAGGCATGGGGGTTTGTTCAAGATCTTATTATTGTGTTTTTTTTTATACGTGCAAGATTTTCAGAGCAGCTGTAACTCAATTTTAGGGTGTTCTTATAGAATATATTACTAAGCTTACTATTGGTGGGGAAGTGTTTATCAATTAGAGCTAAGAATTTCTGTCCTAGTTTAATACTAACCATTTGGTTGAAAGGAGGGGTATACCAAATGATTTTTCTTTTCCTGTTTTTTTCTTATAGCCAGTGCAATTGTCTCTATAATTAATGTTAGCATTTTTATAACCACTATTTTTTAAGGCAGTGTTATAGAAGCCATTGTGTTGTTGGAATATTTCCTTGTTAGCAGAGTTAAACTAATTCTATTTTCTATTGATGAGGGTATATGTTTAATTATGGCTGGGGGTGGTTTGACTTCGTATGTATATATAAAGGGTTAGCATTAGTTGGTATGTGTTGCCTGGTAAGTCTAGAGTTACGTCGAGGAAGTTTACCCTTTTCAAATTAGAAGAGACAATTACCTTTAAGTTTAGTTTTTTAAAATCACTAAATATAATTTTTCTGATTTTTTCTATCCTAAAACTAGTAGAACTCCTCACCACCAAGAGCCCGTCATCTCTATACAGTCCGATGTCCTTAATATCAATTTCGCGATGGGCAGTTAAGTTGTACAGTATTAGAAGACCAACAAGGTCAGAAGACTCTGCAGAGTCTAATGATCCCATAGTGATGTCAAACAGGTCGCTATTGTTTTTTATCCACTGGTCCCCATTATGAATGAGGACCGATTTTTTTACCTAACCAGTTCCTTCCTATTTTCTATATTTTTTTTATATATATATATATATATATATATATATATATATATATATATATATATATATATATATATATACCCAGGTAAATGTGATTTTTCAAATGGTTAAATTACATACCATTTTCTTAAAGGGGCCTTTTATTTATAAACTACAAACTTTTATGTAAGAAACTGAACGAGCATGTAATTAGTTAATGTGTTAAATTACAATCTTCCCTCTTTAATTTTTACATACTTGGAAAGTTGAATGCCATATTTCTATGCATCTTACGAAATAATGTAACTACTTGTGTCTGTTCATAACGGAATTGTCGGGGATTTATATGCGGACAACGTCGTGCCATGACCTTTATAATTTTTTTCAGTGAGTTTAAATTCAGCAATGGTCAGTTTCAATTGGTTTAAGCCCCTAAGCTTATTTTTAAGTTGTTGTTATTTCACGAAAAACAGGAAGTATTCTGCTTTTGAAATCAAATTAATCGTTCACTCGCTAGTATTTTACAATTACCCGATTTGCCGAATTTGTATTATTGGAACCTAGTTATAAATGTGTAGCGATTTTTAACATGTTTGAGTTTTAGTATCCTAAAATAAATAATTATACACACACACACACACACACACACACACACACACACACACACACATATATATATATATATATATATATATATATATATATATAGAGAGAGAGAGAGAGAGAGAGAGCGAGGGAGAGAGAGAGAGAGAGAGACCGGTTAGTAACATAATCATACTGTATAAATCCCATAACTGGAAATATCTCGCTTTGAAAGACGCACTATATGTAAAAAATCTAACACCCAGTATTACTCTAACTTTATTTACCAACAGAAATATTGTACCCCCACTAAGTGCAGCCATCTTCTTTTCGTGGTCCTTGGAACAAACGCTACTACACTCCAGTCGGAATCACACGACTACAACCTAAAAGACACCTGTGCAAAGTAATTAAGAAGTAGCAATAAACTTCTTAAAATTGACTAAAGAAGTGCCATTTCCTAACCCACACCAAAAAGAAGCAATTAAGCAAATCTTAAATGCAATAACAAAAAAAGTAACGGAAAAAATCAATAAAAATTCATGAAATCTCCCTTGTCTGTAATATTGAACGAATTCAGAATACCATATTTTTTTTTAATTTTTCGAAGAAAAATACAATATAAATTGAATTTATCGGCTACCTTCTTCTCCTTCTATGTGTTGCAACCTTTCAGGATATGTACCAAAATGGTTCTCAATAATTCACTAGTCCTTGTAGTTCTTATTAAACTTTTATCTCATGATATAAACCAATATATTACTACTTAAAGAAACGTAAGAATATTTTTTTTTAAATATTTATGCACAGAATCAGATAATGAGAGAAACGTGTTTATTTAAGATGACTGTCAGAGAAAATATTGATGAAATGTCATGAAATAACACAACGAGGTTATATAACTTGATGTCAGAACAGAGAGAGAATGATAGGAAAACAAAAATTACTAATATCTACAAAGGATAAAATGATGTGGAGAGTCTTGAGAGTGCATGGCCTGAAAGATAAGGTCACAAAGAAGGTGGAGGTGAAGAAGAAGAAGAAGAAGAAGAAGAAGAAGAAGAAGAAGAAGAAGAAGAAGAAGGAGGAGGAGGAGGAGGAGAAGAAGAAGAAGAAGATGAAGAAGAAGAAGAAGAAGAAGAAGAAGAAGGGCATTACCCCATTTTCTTCTACCTCATATATTTTACATGGGCTGACTGGAAATATCTTGCTTTGATGTTGTAACCTTCGACGGAGAACAAAACAACAAAAAAAAAAAAACTCTGAATTAACAAAACGCGTGAGGTGACGTGAAAATACAGTCAAATTCCCGCTAGCAATATTCTATTTTGATAAGCGAAAGCATTACTTAAATCGTTGAGTTTCTATTCAATAGTTACTGCAACGTGTTTTCAATTAGATGGAGATGTTTTCAGTCAATCTGAATGTTTCGTTGTCATGATTTTCGAAATACGTGCATGATATTAGAATGACAACTATTTTAACATGTTAACGTAGATAAAATATATATATTACATCGTTATACAGTTATACGTCTAAAATATCTTTGAACTTTGCTTTTATCACTGCTTTAGGACCACTGTGACCTTTAAGTTCCTCTATCTTTGCAAATCCTTCCAGAGATTTCAATTAATCCATTTTTTTTAGACACTTCCAGAAATCCAAGATATAAATCCCTTAATATAAAACGCACTCAACTAATCTATATATAAATATACATTAACTTAAGAATTACATAAATTACGTTTTCGGGATGTGTTGTCCTTTTTTCATGATAAAACGGAAAATAATGAACTTATCGGGAATCATCATTATATTTTTTTGTGAAAAATGTTCTAGTAAAAATATTTTGAAATGTTTTACGTGAGCATTGTAAAGAATATACAAGTCTTAGTAAAAGGAATAGCCCAAGATTCGAATTACAAATTGGAGATGCCACAATATGAAACAAATATATGCGAAGTGTTTTAACACGGGACGTAAAGTTCGTCATCGAAATCAGTAGGAGCACTGGTACAGCGGAAGACGATTTCTAAAAGCTACGAAAAGTATTAAGAAACAGGATCATGTCAGAAATAAGTTCTATTTAACAGCTATGTGTCATCAGTCCTCCTATAAGTAAATGCTAGACAATCTCCTCACGTGAAGAGATATAAATCTGTTTCAACAGAAGGATGATGACAATAACATATGTTTGGAGGCTGTGAGTAATGTGGAAGTTTTTAAGAAAATGCATTTTACTTAACCTCATAAAGGGATAGTTGAAATTTGTACTGCATATAATGGGGAAAGAGAAATTAGACCATTTGCCACTCATAGGACGTATTAAAGTAAGAATAAACAGATGAAACCAGCGCATAAACACTCTAAAATATTGGATGAAGTGTTAGAACCACAGTGATTATGAAAAATAGCAAGACAAAATTTACTAAAAGCTACAAAGGACAGGAGACAGTGGAGAGCTATGATCGTCCACGTCCTTAAGTGAAACAGCCCATAGAAAAAAAAACAGTAAAATTAAAATATGGGTATGCGCGTATAGCCTGAGTAAATATAATTTTTGATATTTCCTTTCGCTTTCACCTAGAAAAAGCATCATACTATTCCTTCTCCTCTAAGCTAAGGATTAAATATGAAGATAGACTAAGCTTGCTAGTCTGTGCTAGGAGATAGGCAATTAAATCATCTACATTGAATGCTACGGCATGGAAAAGACAGCAGTTAAACATTTCTTTCTGTTTGCCCTGAAGCATTCTAATTAAAAGGTAATAAAAATGTAATAGTTGGAAAGCTATTAGCGACTAAATGGCCAACGTGATGGGCATTAGAAACTTCGGTCACACGTTTTAAAACTTTTTGGGATATATCGAAATGAACAAATTAAATCAGATTAATATTATTTAATCATTAAATAAGAATAAAATCAGTTAGAGTAAGCAAGGTGAGAACGAGATTATGCACAAGGGGAAATAGATAAAGCCGTGGTGTTGCTGTGACAGATTTCGTATATACGGAAATCCCGAACTTTTGCTACTATTACTCATAATCTTTGAATAACAAGACCGAGGCACAGGTGGGTCTTCATTCCGACCAATCATTACCTCTCCAACATGAGGGTGCGCAAGGATAGATATGAATTGCTCGGAAGATGAGATCGATTAGGGCAGGATAGAAAAAAATCCAGGAGTTATTGTGTGAACAGTATTAGAAATGGAGGTAAGATAAGTGTGTTTTGCATGTTATTGCCGACAAAACCTCTCGAAACGTTGGAGTTGTGTCCTATTTGTTTATGACGAGAACGAAATGAAAAATCCCAGATAGATTTTGATAGCTCTGTATGAAAGGGAACTCATTGTTTGGGTTTGAAATACTATACCTGAGATTTTGATAGCTCTATATCATAGCGAACTTATGGTTAGGGTCTGAAATACGAAGGTCGCTATCAATAAAATGTGTAATTCTTTAGGTCTTTTCTTGGTAAACAGTAACGTTTCCCTTGTAAGTATGTGAAATCCACATGGACATGAGCAACATGTGAAAGCTGGAAACGTTTACAGTTTCTGTTCGAACGTGACACTCAATTATTAAACCAAGGTGAAGCCATCAAGTTACATTGTATTTCAAATCTGGTTCCGATCAATCCATCTATTAATGCAAATTGAATTTCACAATGCATCGCATGACTAACGTTTGTCAAGATATATGATTGTATAACTAGAAAATCCTGGTTTTTCCACACAATTCTATGTTCGAGTAGTGGTTTAGAATCCTGTTTGGAGGAAAATGTCTGTTTTCAGCAGTAGGCTGGTTCGGTTGCATCACTACGTTCTGTTTACAATGCATATCTGTGTTCAACATAAAAATGTGTGCCCTTTCTCTTTCTGAATATCAAAATAAATAGTTTCTCGAGGGATGAAAATGTGTATCCGTGATGTTAAACTGTAAGCGTGTGGTGTGAGCCGACTGCTTTTATTTTCCTTAGTAGGGAAATCGCACGTAATACTTGGCTCTAAAGGAGGGAAATCTAAGTGAAAGAGAATTACCTTTTCTTTTTTGGTTTGCTCATTCATAGAATCATTAGATAAGTATTGATACCATAATATTAAAATTCGCGACTCAGGTATCTATGTAATAACAATCATCCGGTGGATAGAATCTGGAACCGATAGCTGTAATCTAATTTCCATAATTACTAAATGGTAGATATCTACTAACAGAGGAAATGTATTTATAATTAAATACTTAATTTAATGACATGTGACCATTTGCTCGTTTCTCTTATGTTTAATTTATAAAATTTTATTCTTGAAAATTTAGATTTGTTTTTATTATTCACACGCATACACATGCATGCATATAAATATATATATATATATATATATTGGACCCTCCTGTCGAATTTGACGTATGAGGGTCAAGTAGATCAGTTCCAAGGAAACCGATAGCCTGACAATAGCACATGAGATAGTGGCGAAGGTTTCGTGCAGCACCATCCACTTTTTGAAGGGCCGAATACTGAGAGCTGGTGCACTAAATGCCACACGTTCCCCAAACGACCATCCGCAAGTTTTGAATTCAGTGTTGTCCTTCTCCTCGGCCAGTTGCCATCTAAGGCTATAGAACCCAGTCTGTCCTGCTATTTACCAATAGCTGCAGGAAGAGGAAGAGGATTCACACCTTTCCCAATGGTATTAGCACGTAAGTGAATGTAATGAATTCGAACTCGGCTATCTGATTACTCAATCCATTACTCCACCGTGCCTCTCTCCCTCTCTCTCCACTCTCTCTCCCCCCCTCTCTCTCTCTCTCTATATATATATATATATATATATATATATATATATATGTGTGTGTGTGTGTGTGTGTGTGTGTGTGTGTGTTTATACTAACTTAAACATCATTTTTTTTAATAGATACATGTATCTGAGTAGTGCTCCGTCCATTTACTAAAAAGAATATTAATTAATTTCGCCTACCGGCTTGAATATTTGAGAAATTTCATTCAAGACGTATTTTCCCCTTCGACAGGAATCGAAACTGGCTGTTACCGTATAAACCAACGCGCCTTACTGCTTAGCCATGAAGGAAAAAATTAAAGTGATACAAATCTGTCAGATTAATTAAAGTAAAACATTCTAGAAAAATAAATTTGTGTCTGTGTCTTGTGCTTGGGTTTGTGTGTCTCTCTGTGTGTTTGCGTTTGTGTGTCTCTTTGTATGTTTCGGTAAGGAGACATAGTTAAAAATATATAATGTTATATACAAGCATTTAATTTATACATTTTATCTTATTTTTACTTATACGTAAATATTTGCTAATACTATGATTGTATTTTTTTATTCTTAGGAAATTATTTGTTATAGCAACAGACCCAATCTCATTATTTTCTGGCATTGTGTATTGCCAATAAAACATCGATACCAGTTTAGGGACGTTGACTGTCGATAAATTTCCACTTCTGATCGGTTTTATGGAGACGCACAGAAATTCACTTGGCAACAATTTAAACTCTGTTCCTTTCTTTCTTATTTTTTTTCACTGATTCTCCCGGTGTAACCACATTTATTTTCCAACAGTTTATCTTCATTGCTAAACTCAGAAAATACATTATGTCGGATATATTTTAGTAGTTTGTTCTCGAGAAAAGGAAAAATTCGACTGCTTATATTTGTCTGTAAACAAAGAAAACTTTATTTACATACTGGTTTATTTTTAACAGTTTTTCGGTGTATTAAATCACTGGTAAATATAATGTAATTATGGAAAAAATATATGACTTATATTCATTGATTTAATAGGCAGAAATTTTAACTTTAAAAAAAATAATTTGATTGTATTTTTCTGTATTCATGACTTGTTTAGTTTCTTTAATGACATACGGACAAAAAAGACTTGTTCTCGGTCGATCACTGAAGTCAATCAATTTTGAATCTAATTAGTGCATACATTGGTGACCGCTTGGGAATATCAGTGGTTCTAAGCTTCGATATGC
>CAHIKZ030003790.1:75000-95000 GCA_903632075.3 Acanthosepion pharaonis
TGCTCATTTTTGTTAATTATACTCTACCCACCTATATATATATATATATATATATATATATATATATATATGTTTGTGTGTGTGTGTGTGGTCAGCAATCTCTCTTTTATACCAGTTTCATGGAACACAACTTAAAATTTACTGCGATTAGATCTTTATTTTGTTATCTTTTGTTCTGGATGTAAAACTTCTGAACATTGTGCAAATGCTTCGTATATCTAAGAACATTCGGCTATTCTATTAGCCATTAGAAGGATTGTTTTTATTTTTAACTGGATGCGTAGATTTTTATTGTTTCTAGAGTGATGACATTGTTTTATTATTTTCCATACACGGCCATCAAATCGTGACCATGTTCATTCTTGATGTTATAGTGTGTAAGCCTTTTTATTTTCCTGATTAGTACTTCCATTATGTTAGCTTTCATTTACAGATTTTTTGGGTCAGTATACTTGTATTTTCAAAAGTAAGTTGCTGATTGAATTTGGTTAGTTTCCGTCTGTCTATATATATATATATATATATATATATATATATATATATATATATATATATATATATATATATGATATGTCTAGCCTTAATCCCCAAAATAATCAGTTGTATATACTTGCTAGTACCCGCTAATATGCGAAGATGCTGCTAAGGTTCAAAATGTAGCCGTGCCTCTTGGAGCACTGTTCCGAGTTTGTCGGAATACTTGGAATAGTATCGCTGCGGAATTGAGTGAGTAGAGGCGCTATTTCAATTCGAGATTGTACCTTCTTCGACACCGAGGCCCATGTGACAGTTGGTATGACGTTTGCGTTGTATCGAATCGGTCCTGGTTCGGTTTTCGGTAGGGGATGCGCATTAGTGATGAGTCAATGATCGTACGAAACCGCAGTGGTTTCTGCATTCTGTTGAGGATTACTCTAGGGTGGATGGATGTTTATATGATTAGCCCAAATTCCCAAAATAATAATTTATATACTTATATTCCCAAAATAATTATTTATATACTTATATTCCCAAAATAATAATTTATATACTTATATACTTATATATAAGTGGGAATTTGGGCTAATTTCCAGAAATCTATATAAATAGACATGCTACGGTGAAACAATTAACTGAAACTACATTCAATATTTCGTTGTGATTTTAACAAAATATCAAACATTCAAATATGTTTGTTTTGTTATCTAAGAGATATAAGCTGCTTCATTTTCTGTCATGACATTAACGTATTAATTTAAGACTGAAATTCCACGTACATAAATTGACGCTGACGCCTCTTTGGAGGAAGCATGAATTCTGTATCACATCTCTGAACTACCTGCTTCCAAGTAAATTTGGTAGACTTTGCCTTTTTGTAGTCTGCGTCGATTTGATACTAGTTAATCATCAGATTACAGCAAACAGCTTTAGTCAGTAGCTCGGGCAATTAAATATGCATTTGACGAAAAACTTGCAATTTATTTGTCATAATGTTGTATCTCCATGATTATCCTTTAAATTCACATCTGAAAATTCCCCCTTTGATTTAAATTTGTATTTCATCTTCTGTATACATTTCTCGCACTGGATAACAATTTATTCTAGATACGGTGTTTCCGTCTTCTTTTATTCCATACACCGTAATAAAAGTCTCCAATTTTAGAAAGAGCCTCTATATTGTATGTATGCGGATTCTAAAATGGGCAACATATGTTTGTTTGTAGACTGAAATATAAACGGGACCAGGTGTTGGATGTAAACATAAATAGGAATCCAAGGTTTGTTTATCTACATACCCAAGTGAAAAAAGCTGTCAATATATTCTTACA
Source organism: Acanthosepion pharaonis (assembly GCA_903632075.3). Lineage (NCBI taxonomy): Eukaryota > Metazoa > Mollusca > Cephalopoda > Sepiida > Sepiidae > Acanthosepion > Acanthosepion pharaonis. The sequence goes on from CAHIKZ030003790.1 coordinate 76,809, forward strand.
GACAAAGCATAAAAGCAAAATAATATTTCTTACAAACTGAAGGATATACGCCGTAAATATTAAACGTCGAGATTCGGCCAATATATAGCTATATGACTTGTATATTAAATATGAGTTTCAATCTTTAAGTAACCTAAAAATTATGAAACAATCTACTATCCTAAATCAACGCTGGCCTAAAGTGAGCATCTCCATAGACAAAAGGTTATTGCAAAAGAGATGTGTATGCCAAAAACACTCAACATTCAAATATGAAACAATTAAGCAATATAAGTAAATGACGAAAACCCTCTTGTGAAAGGATTTAATATTTATCCCTAAATTATGACATAACATCTATGAAAGCATTATATATATATATATATATATATATATATATATATATATATATATATAATAATATATATATATATATATATATATATATATATATATATATATATATATATATATATATATATATATATATATATATATATAATTATTATATATATATATATATATTGAACAATAAAAAAATATTAAAAAATTAAAATCTTCAGACATACAGTGTTGCATATTAATATTTTTCGTTTTTATTATTATTTCATTTAGCTTACTCGACTAGATTCGGCCAACAGGGCCATCTTCAGGAAGAAAAAATTCTGCTTGCTGGTAGTAGTGAACTACAGAAATGAATGTCTTGATGGAGAAAATGAACTTTTGTCTGTAGCTTTCATTTATTATTTATTTTATTCATTTTTTTAACATGAAATTTTGGTAGTTCTTGTGTTGGACAAACAGTCTCTTTTAAGTTGTTATTTAAGAGCTGGATTGATTAATGCAGCTCTGAATTCCCTTGGTCATTTTGACAGTTTTATTGGTTCTTGGAAAGGGAATGTGTCTCTGTTAAGCTTGTGTGTGTTTCTATCTCGGTTCATAGGGAGTGAGTATGATGTGTGTATACATGTATATTACAATGGGTGTGTGTTATCATTTGGCTCATTAGGGAGTGAGTGAGTATGATGTGTGTAAGTGTGTATATTCATGTGGGTGCTTGTATAAGTGTGAGGTCTCAACACCTCCGTAAGCATGTCTATCTTGTGTGGGTGAGAAATGTGGGTAGGGCCTGGTTTGTGGGGTTACATATTAATACTATGGATATTGTTGTATTTGTGATTGAGCCCGTCTGGATAGTGGATTTTTAAACGTCGTATACAGTTATTTTCATGGAACTATAAAATCTTTCTAATGTTATCCGCTCAGAACGGTTCGATTCTCTCAATTATAGTGAATTTGCCATGGGTTTTAAAATCGTGTTTTTATATGTGGAAATGTCCTTCAACAGGTAAAAAACCTTTCATCGTGTGTCGACTTAAGTCGATTGCCATAATTCTTAATTCTGTAGGGAAAGGGACATTCAGATTTTCATACATGCACACAACATTTCCTACCGTGGGTATATATATATATATATATATATATATATATATATATATAAAAGTGAACATTGAAGTCAATACTTAGAGGCGACAGATTTTTCATACTAGATGCAATCGTTAGGGATGACGATTGCATCTAGCATGAATCAGCCTGTCGCCTCTAAGAGTTGACTTCAATGTTCACCTTTATATTTACACACACTCTATCTCTGATATTAAGCAATTTATCATATAAATACAGCACACTTTAAGAGTATATTTCTTCATATATATATATATATATATATATATATATATATATATATATATATATATATATCGAAACCATTCCATTCACTTACGTGCTAATACCCTTTGGAAATGTATGTATACTTCTCCACCACGACTATGAGTAAATAGCAAGGTAACCCGGGTTCTATAGCTGTGGATGGCAACTCGTCTACCGCGGAAAGAAATGACAACCTACTGAGAGAAACTTCTGCCTAGTCTCTCATGTATCGATATATACACATAATTGACTTATATATATGTGTCTGTGTGTGCGTGTGTGTGTGTACATACACACACACATATATATATATATATATATATATATATATATATATATATATATATATATAGTCAGGTTTGAGTGAAATACTATCGGCTCGACTCGATTCGATATCTAGCCACCCCACGAGGTTTGCATATGGCACAAGGCCGAGTTTTACGTGGGTTTCCTGATCCCGTATGCTCGGCCACAAAATGCCCGTAGAAACTGTAAAAACACAATCTGTTTGGTCAACCTCCCCGAACGAGACTCTGCCCTTCGGCGGAGCCTCGTCCAGGTTCCTCTCTGCTCAGAGGCAGAGAGTTCGACCGTCAACTCGGCTCGATTCGACCCTTTGAGTGTTAGGAAAAGTTCATTCTGTAGTTATAGTTAAGGACCCATTACAACAAGTTTAGTCAGTTATGAACTATACGTGATACACGATTAGGCTATCGTGTATCTTTCGATACATAACTGACGAAGTAGATTTTGTCCCGCAGTAGGTTGCCATTTTTTCTGCGGTAGAAAGACTACAAAACCCGTTCTGTCATGCTATTTACCCAAAGCTCCGATTCCTCAATCCAAGCCGCTATCCATTACTCCGCCCTGCCTCGTTTTTACAAGTTAATTTTTCGAAATAAAAAAAAGAACTGTTTCTGATTTATTCTGAAAATTTGGAAAGATCTATTTTGAAAATTGCGGTAATCATTTTCGACAAATGAGGCAGTTCAGCTCAATATCTTTGTCATTGCTTGAGGCCATAAGTACAAATTTAGTTATCAGTACCATGATGAAGCCTGTTGACGAGCTGAAAATATCGCCCATTAACCTACTATAGTTCTGACGTTAATAAAACGTGGCCTTTTTAACCTATCGATTCGAAAAAGGAAAGACGCATCCTTGATCGTCGCAACAGTGATGATAAGACACACACATACGCATATATATGTTCTTGTCCTGTTCCATTTGCTTCTGTTGTCAATTAAATTAAATATAAATTATAAGTATTATAAGTATTTGTATCATAAATTTCGGATCAACAACAAAAATGCTTGCAAATTACTAGGAAGAACTGGATATTTCTGACTCTTGATTTTCCTGAGAGTCTTCAAATAAAACCAGTGGGATCAATTCAGTAATGCTAACATTAATGGTGAAATTAAAACGTATTCATACCGAAAACATTTCGCATATATTGACAGAAAAGTTAGCATTGCTCTCATCAATTTCGGTCAGGGCCTTCTTAATTTAATTGAAGATTTTAAAAAACGATACGCCTCGGTAAGAATCGGTTTATTTAACTGAACAGTGGAACTAGACATATCGCGGTAATGTTCTTTGTAATTTACTTGAACAGTGGAAACTGATACGTCTTGGTAAGGATCTTTGTAATTAAATGCATCCGTGAAAATAGATACGTCATGGTAAAGATCTTTATAATTTAACTGAACATTAAAAACAGAAACGTCTCGCAAGGATCTTTGTAATTTAATTGATCAGTGGTGACATACACCTCGGTAAGGATCTTTATAATCAAATGCAACAGTGGAAACAGATACGTTTCGGTAAGGATCTTTGTAATTTAATGAACAGTGGAAGCATATATCGCAGTAAGGATTTCTATAATTAAATACAACGGTGGAATACGTCTGGGGAAGGATCTTTATAATTTAATTGAACACTGTAAACGGATACGTCTAGGTAAGGATCTTTATAATCCAATTGAACAGTGGAAACATGCATCTCGGTAAGGATATGTATAATTAAATGCAACAGTGGAAACAGATACGTCTCGGTAAGGATCGTGGTAATTTAATTTTAGGGTATAAATAAATGCATCTTAGTAAGGATCTTTTTAATGTAATTGAACAAGGTGAACAGAAACGTATCGTTCAGGATCTTTGCTATTGTTGAAACTTGACTAATGCGTGGAATAATAATGCAACACAAAATGTACTTAGAACAAAATGTATTGAAACAAGAAAGTGTACACAATATTTACATATAGTCTTTTGTATATTCCTGGTAAGACCGTTCCTGGAGAATGTGTTGACTGAGTCGCAGTCGGGCAGAGTCTCTGGTTGAATCTCTTGATTCCTTCCTCTCTTCCCGGTACCAACCATATTTATATGGTTGGTACTCCACTATGCAAATTAGGTGGATCCTACAACAACAGTTGTTTAATTTAATAGTTGAATTATTAAGCATCCATTGAGAGAATATCCTAGGCTTCCAACACTCTTGCAAAACAATTTTGTAATCTGGATTTTCTCTCTTATCCATCACATGTAATTTTCCAAGATTTTTTAACTATATTATTGATATCTGTCACTTTGATTATCTCGAAGACATTTGACAAGCTTTCGCATACTGGTCTTCATGAGTTTGATATTTATAATCTTTCAATATTTGTATCAAATAACAAAAAGAATTTTGTCTAGAATGGCCACATTTCTGGGACATTTTACTTTAATACAGGCGTCCCATAAGCCTCTATACTTGGTCCTACGTTGTTGTTTGTTTTTTAATTTTCATCAACATCGTTTCTGGTGCCATCAGTTCTCAACTCGATATCTCTTCTGATGACGCAACTATTTACCACTGCTTAATAGTAAATCTGATCGATTTGATACGGTTAAATTTACAGCTAATCTAAAAAGAAATAACCAACATTTTTTGTTATCTAGAACAGGAAATATCTTTTAATTTTAACGAATACAAGATGAAAGTTTTCTCTATTAATCCCCTTCGAGAATCATTTCTGCCATCCATCAGCATGGATGTTGCTAACCTCTAAGAGGGAGTCACTAAATGAGACCTCTTGTGTCCACGTTCTCCGCTAACATATTTAGTTCATTGTGTCGTAGTAGACATTTTTCTAATTCTAATTTATCTTGCAGCTTTATAAGTCTACAATTTTTCAATTAGTTGAATATTGAATTGTTGAATAATAAGGGCTCCTGCTATATATCTGGGGATCTTCCTAAAATAAAAAAAAATAATAATAAAAAAATAAATATATAAATTTGCGAGGTGTGATGTTAGTCCTGACCTGGTATCAGTGCTTTAGTCATTTTCGGACCGCAATAACGTAGCTTCACTGTGTGTATTCTGTGAATATTTTCATGACGATTGCTCTGATGAACTTCCCTCTATGCTACGTGGATGGTATGAATTTATTAAGGGATCTTACCCATGATAATAATAATGGACTATTCCATCAGGAGTAGGCAAGGGGTCTCGTTAATAAATACTGTTGTTCGCCTCAAAGGAGGCTACGCCGAAAGGGGTAAAACCGGCCCAGAACACGTTTATACGTGTTCAAACTATTTTTGAGCCTAACCGACTGTTGGTTTGAACACCCTCGTTCTGAATATTGTCAGTCGTTCACCTCTGAACCTGCACGGTTCAACTCTCTTCCTACGGGCAGGAGGAACCCGAAGGGCGCCGAGGTCTCCTTCGGGAAGGTCGCTCGGCCCAGAACCCGTTTACGGGTCAAAATGGGCTATGACTGGCCGAGCCTAATGGCTCAGGAATTCCCACGTTAAAAAGGCCTGAATATTTGTGCTGAACACTGACGGTTCACTCTCTTCGTGGGGGTGACTGAATATTGTCAGAACCCGTTTATACGTTCATTTTTGACCACAGCCGGCCCCTTTTGAACCGACTGAATATTTGTCGTTTGAACCGAACTAAACTCTCTTCCTACGGGCGGGAGGAACCCGAAGGAGGCTACGCCGAAGGGCGGAGTCTCCCGGGAGGGGGATAAACCGACCCTGAACCAGTTTATACGGGTTCAAATGGGCTATTTGGCCGGGCCTAATGGCTCGGGAATGCCCACGTTAAAAAGGCCTTGTGCCACATGACACCCTCGTGTAGGTGGGTGACTGAATATCGTCAGTCGTTCACTTTTGAGCGACTGTTCGGGGTTATACCTCTACGCCGAAGGGCTTCTCCGGGGGAGGAACCTGAAGAACCCGTTTATGCGGGTTCAAACGCCGAAGCCTAATGGGGTCTCCTTCGCCTTGTGCCCATGACACCTCGTGGGTAAACTGAATATTGGCCCCTTTTTGAACCCCTTGGTTTGAATACGGGAGGAACCCAAATACGCCGAAGGCGGAGTCTCCTTTTTGAAACCGGACCGAGCCTAATGGCTCAGCCGGAATGCCCACGTTAAAAAAGACCTTGTGCCACGTGACACCCTCGTGGGGTGGGTGACTGAATATCGTCAGTCAGTTGCTTTCTCGATTGACTGTTCGGTTTAACTCTCTTCCTACGGACGGAGGAACCCGAAGGAGGCTACGCCGAAGGGCGGAGTCTCCTTCGAGGGGGGGGTTAAACCGGCCCCCTGAACCCGACCTTTTTTACCTCGGGTCTAAATTGGGCTTTTTTGTCTACCGAGCCTAATGGCTCGGGAATGCCCACGTTAAAAAGGCCTTGTGCCACATGACACCCTCGTGGGGGTGGTGACTGAATATTGTCAGTCAGTCGCTTTCTCGACTGACTGTTCGGTCAACTCTCTGTCTACGGACGGAGAGGAACCCGAAGGAGGCTACGCCGAAGAACGGAGTCTCCTTCGGGGAGGTAAAACCGGCCCTGAACCCGTTTATACGGGCATATTTTTAGGGCCGAGCTCACGAGCTCGGAAAACCCACAATAAATAACCGACCTTATGTTACATGTTGCCCCAGTGGGGTGGGGGACTGAATTTTGTCAGTCAGTAGTTCAAGTAGAGTCAGTAGTTTAAGTCGAGTCAAGAGTCGAGTCAGAGGAAGTCCGAAACAGAGTCGCGTTCAGACAATTTCTACAAGACATTGGAGTAGTGATTCTTGTCGAGACTACATTGTTCTCTCTACTAAACCTGATTGTTCATACTAACACTTCTACTTCTCTGTATATATTCCTGTTTGTAATATATCTGTGTTATTCCATACCTGTGTTCGAGTTCTTCTTTATTGGTTCTACCTTGGATATCACCGTGGTACAAGGAACCGGATCATAACAGAATTTAATCGCAGTACTAGATTGACGGTGAGTTTACTGTCATAGGTTGGATCATCTGTTCTCATACGATCACCGAAGTTAAGCAACATTGAGCTTGGTCACTACCTTGATTGTGACAGTGTTGGAATAAGAGTTGTTGTAAACTTGAATGAGAGACTGCGGTGTAATTTAACACCTTGGTATTTGAAATCTGAGAATCGAGTTTCAATTCCAGGTGAGATCGTTATATTCACTTAAACACAAATACACTTGGTTAAGTACATAAATTCAAGGCTTATCTCTATGAAAGCAATAGGTTAATTAGTATCAATTAAAGAATATTATTCCTGAAAAATTTTTTACAGACCAAAAGTATCTCCTGGGTTTAAATAACCTTCAAAAGACTGATAAGACTTAAAAATTAAATTTTGGATTGGATTGGCGACAAGTAATCATATTATAGTTGGAATGGCTAGCTGTAACCGTAAGTCCTATAGTGTTTCTCTTGGAATGCTCTTCCGAGTTCTCGTTTTCTAGTCAAACGATGTTTAAAAATATAAATGTAATATCAATCGTTGCCTTGTCTTCGTCATTCCTGCTCTTTTATTGTCATCTGTCCTTAATATTTTTTTATATTCTTTCCCGCTCAGTAACGCCATTTTGATTTTATTAGCGTTGTTGCTTTGCTTGGGGTGGAAGGATCAAATTGTCTTGCTTTTCATATTTATTTCCTTCAGATTTTATATCAATTTGCTGACAACACTTCACCTTCAAAACATTTAAATGCTTTCGATACAATGCTTCACCTCATACACCTTGCTATATCGTTCCTTTTATCAAACGTCCTTCTTACTTTCGTTTTCCTCACTATCATCTTTCCAGCCTGTCCTTACTTCCAACACAACCCAGCTTACCAAAACGTTCTTTAATTCTCTTCGATGGTTCTGAAGTAGTCTCCGTGTCTGTATCCCTGAGTACACTCCTACTTTCTTTGTCATCCTATCGACTGTGTCATCGATTTCCGACTCGTCTCGTAAAATCCGCTCCCATCTCGTCCGGTCAAACAGCCAGTAACTGCCTCTTTTCAAAACGAATGTATCAGATCATTTCTACTTAACCAGAAACTGTCTCCAATACAACGATTTCTCTTGTGGTAGGCGTTGATGTTCCTGCTGTTGTAAGGAATACGAATATTTCGAAAATTACAGTTAACATTTAACGGAGAATATATAGCGGGCAAATGACAGAAAACTGTGTGTGACTAGTCGCCAATTTCGTACTAAGCAACTAATCTCTACGCATGTGTATATTTGTGCGTGGGTGTTGCTTGGTGTCTCTCTCATTTTGTGTTCGTGTGATCGTATCTGGAACACTTCTACTGATTTCGTTGTCGTGTTACTTCTCTGGTCTTATTCTTCGAAAACGTGTTCTCAAATTTCATGTTTTTTTCTCGTTTTTTTTTCCTTTCAAATATTAATTTCGTTTCCACGTCAATTTTACATACTTAAAATTGTAAAAAATGACTTCGGAAATATAAAGACAATTTCTTATTCGTTTCTAATACCATCGATGGTCAGTGTCACAATTAATTATGTTATTAAGAATAAAATCAACGACATTACGATAATTAATATTATTATCAATATCAACTGCGTCATTATCTATTACTATCGAGCTCCCTCCCATCACTCTTTTCTCTATCTCTCTCTATCTGCATCTCTCTCTCTCTATACACACACACACACACACACATATATATATATATATATATATATATATATATATATATATATATATATATATATATATATAATATGAGGCCTGTTGCGCCAATCGTAGTTGAACTCTGTGCCCATCTTTTTGTGTGTGCGTGTACGTGTATATATGTATGGGAAGCCGTAGAACAGAAGTTGTGAACGGAAGATTCAAAAACAAATTTTACCCACAGAATGTCCACAGAAAAGGAAACAAACCAGAAATAAGGAGAAACCAATCTAAAATATAATCACCAAAATTTAAAACTGGAATTAGGAAAGCAAATATAGAGACAGTCGTAATAATAGCAATAATCAGTAGTTGGATGAAGTTCTCAATATGGCGCGAGACTCAGAGTGACGATTATATATATATATACCTATCCCCAGCCTAGTTTCTTATCTTATATTTATTACTATTTATTTATGTGCAGAAATACAAATTTCAATATATATTTTCTTTATTTGTCTTAATAAATTTCCTCAAAACATTTTCCTTCTTTTTTTTTATATATATATATATATATATATATATATATATATATATATATATATATATATATATATTATATATACCATACAAACATTCTAACCATGAGATCAGGGTTCCAATTTCACCATGGTTGATTTGTCAGTGAAGAGATTTCTTGGTGTTATCGGACATGATGGGTCGATCTAAGCTGCATCAACTTTGGAAAGTGCTTGAAGACCATACCACGGATTGATCCAAGCCTTGTGAGTGAAATTGGGTAGACGGGACCCTTGGTTACCGTCGATTGCTAGGATCTAAACATGGAAATAGCTGTAAAGGAAGGGTATTTATGTAGCTTGATTTGTTTTATTTCCGGATATGAATTCATCGTTTTTCAATGAGTAATTACAAGGTGATATTTATGGCGAATAGTGCCATAGCTGAGCGTACTTTACGTTAGCTGCGTTCGTGGTGAAGATTTTCAGATAGGAAAAATAAAATGTTATGTTTGGCTTAGAGCCGTTGTTGATAACGAAGCCGACATTCTTATTATAAATGTTCAAGGTTACATAATTTGAGATATCGGAAAGATAATTCACATATCTAATATGATATCTGAAAAAGAATCATGCGAAACTCTTACATATTTCAAGTGAAATTCAGTTCCCTGGAAGTTTGTCAAAAAAGAACTCACTGAGACCAATTAATCTAAAAAAAAAAAAAAAAAATTTCTGGGCGGATCATGACATATGAAGCCGAATGACGAAATATATTGAAACAAAACAGTATATGTACTCTTGAAAATACTCCAGACAAATATCTCTATATTGTCTTTTAAAATCATTCATGTGCTACAAACCTTTCTTCTAACACAATATTTTACATTCAAGAAAATACTAGAGGCCTGAATTATATTTTATATCAACAATGAACAATTGTTTTGATCTTTATTCATCCAATTATGTATTTTGCTCGCCCTGAGATACTTGAAGAAAATTGACACGGAATGGCACACCAGGGTATCAGATGAATTTGGGACATCAGATGATTGGGTCAGAAGGTGGAGTATATTCATTGGATGCAAAACGAGCCTCCAATGATGCACACGTCTGCTGCCAATATTTGAACAGGAGACCAACAGGATAAGCTTAGGATGTGCAAACACGTGACAAAAGATGGAGAGAGGATAATATCATCGCTTAATATAAGAGAGAGAGAGAGAGAGAGAGAGAGAGGGAGTGAGAGAGAGAGAGGTCAAAGACTTCCAGGTCCTCGTGGAAGGATCAACGTGTAAATAGAGTTGTAAATAAAACACAAAAAAAAACGCCCACTGCCAGCATAATGTGACAATTTCCAGGGATGAATAATCAACAATTTTGCCTATGAGAGTTTTAATCTTGTAGTCTTCATATTCTGTAAATTATAACTTTGGACCTCAGTAACACTGCTCTTGAGTAAAACAGTTTATTTTTTCTGACATTATGAAGTTTATAATCAAACATGTTTGGTTCTGGAAGGTCTTCATACCTTAAGACTACTTAAGACCAAATCACTTTTAAACCCGATTTCCGTTCGGTCACCGAATTTAAACAAATTCAATACCTATATGAATGAGCGCCTGGGAATACCAGATCCTTTAAGTTTGGTTATACGTTTGGAGTAATGGCTGATGGCTCGTTCATTAGAACAATTTTGAATTAATGCAGTTACTGATATAACAGATGTAGTCTGTATTTATACAATCGAAATTAGCCGAGGACATGATGGGGCAAAACAGGCAACATGAAGACCTACTTCAGACCATAATTATTTTGGAAATTTTGAAATTCAATTTGACAGTGTACTACGAGGGATGTAAACGACGATACATATATAAAGCAATTGTTAAGTTTGGTAAAAATTGGTTGAAAGAACAACGAAAAATTAGAAAGAAATCTGTAAAAATCGCTATTTTTTGCTATTTACGCGGTTTTTCACTAAATATGTGGACTAAAATATCAGGTAAAATGACTGTTAAACAATCGACTTTTGTTGGCTACAAGTGAGTGAAGCGTGTATTACATTGATTGAAAATTTAAGGAATTTTTATTCTAAATTTTCTATTGAAATCGATTTAAGTCGATTTTCGTTTTTTGCGGTTTTTCGCTAAACCTCCCTATGACTTTCCTCAGTTGCCACCCACCCAATGCACTCCGCCCAAAGTCAGAGACGCAACTGAGAGGTTATAAATAAACGTGTTACAAACTACTCGAGAGTAATTTACACACTTGCTATGGGTTAATTAGTTAGACTTGTAGCACTAAACCATTATTATCACCATACATAAAATAAATTTTCGTAAAATATATTTAGATTTTGGCATTATATAACCCATACAGATTGATATGCCGATAAACAAAAACAAATCATAAACCAAAGACATCAAAACCAGAAAAAAACATGGTTAAATTTGGTTTCACGGATGCTGTGCAGATTTTAACATACCTTTTATGCATATGTCCATAATAGCCATGTGATGATATAATCTATTCTAAATGTATAACGTTTGAAATTCCATTTCAAACTATAGAATTTAATAATATAATCACACCACTGCTCATCTCTTTAGCTTAAAACATATTTCCTTTGCATGTTTAAAGATGGCGAAAGTTAAACGCAATATTACACACAAGTTAATTCCTTTCCAACTTTCCTACCGATAGGCAAGGAAATATTTAATGAGAGAATAGACTCATCAAATGGCTTCACCCTCATCATTTGCCCGGTTTTCACAGCTTTTAAACGAACATATGATTCAGAAAATCGTTTAAAGTATATTAAGTTTTATATTAAACTGGTAAGTTAGCTACGTTGGTTTGCAAATAAACTTCCGCCATTTTCTATTTGCCGATATATTCAACAGAAGGGCGATTCCTTTTTTCCTCGCATACACGAACACTGCAAAATGATAAGACGAAAGATTGTGATCAGATGAAAAGGAACACAAACAATGAACTCAAATGTCTGAACAACTTTTGAAAGTTAATAGCTCTATTCATAAACCGCTGATATTTGTAAATAAATCACTAAATGACATTAAAAGGTTTAATTTCTTCAGTTTCATTATTTCACATATTGTTATACTGATCTTTGATGATTTTATCAGAATATTTCACTTGATATATTCGTACTTTCTTTCTTTATACATTTCTACTTGCAGTCTTATGTAAATTCGCTTGGTTCTCAGATGATATAGTTTTCTCGGTTAGTATCTATATTTCCATATATGTGTGTGTATGTGTGTTATTTGCTTGTTTTTTCCTCCGTTTCTATCTCTCCAGCTATCTATATATCACTTCTATAGTACCCTATCTTTGTATATCGCTTTTATTGATTCTTTCTCTGATCTTTAAATAATTCTATCTTTCGTTCTCAATTTCTATATTTCTTTTAGTCATGGTTATCTTTCTATTTCAATGCTTCTCTCCCCATTTACATACTTTCTTTTTTTTCCTTCGTTCTTTCTTTACTTCTCTCTTTATCCACACTTGCTTCACAGTTTCATTAATTCTTGCATTCAATTTCTGTATTTATATCTCAATTTATCTGATTCTTTCTTTTTTTCTTTCACCTAAACTTTTACTCAGTTTCGATTTTTCTTTCATTCCTTTCCTATTTCTGTCTATATTTCTGAGATGAGGTATTATATATACTATTTACATTGTTCGGACTATCATCCTCATCTTTGTTGCTATATTTATCACAACGATTCGGCCGTTGTACGTTCCGGCCTTCTTTTGGCAGTTGGAATGTCGAACTGAACCATTTATTCCGCTCGCTGGCGTAGACTGTTCTAGTTCCACGTGCCATGTCTAATGGATGTTAATTATCAGTTATCTCCTGTTAATTCCCCTCTCCATGTTTTCCACCCACTTAAACAGGTATTGAAATTATACTATTTGGGTCCTGTCACTGGATCTAACCAACGCCTTCATCCACTGTGACATCTGTCCTTGAAGACAACTGCATATGAATTTCTGAGAGAAATATAGACAGATACACAGCTGTACTAAAAATAAGAAATTGACGAGATACCTGTAGATTTGTTTTAACGAAAACATTCTATCCAGATAGATTAAATAAAGTATTCATTTCAGAATTTCCGGGTCGATATACATTTGAGTAATGCTAGATTGTACAACTACCAAACTTTTGTGATAACAACAACGATGAGGATATTAGTTTATAATATTTTTTAAGCATTTCTCGCAAAGCAAGGCAGGAGGGTCACTAACACGCAAGAGGTTACAGAGTGTGGAAGCAAGAGTAAAGAGACGTAATTGAGGAAAGGAGAAATAGAAGGGGCGGAGAATTAGATCAAGACATCAGAAGATGTCGATTGGCATTACATTTGAATATTTGAAATCTATAACTTTCAGGGAACAATTAAGAGGATGGGAGTTTCACAGGCGGGAAGTACGAGATATGAAGCTATTGGAATAGAAGAGACGGCTACATTTAATCGTTTCAACAGTGAAAGTTTTGGATCGAGATGCCAACCGAGTAACGTGTTTAAATTCATGCGGTCTGGGAACAAGCAAAAATAGATAGTCAGAGCATTTACCGTGAAAGTACTTGTAGAATAGACAGAGGGAAGCAACGTCACGAATGTGTGATGAATTATTTAACCTGTTATTCCTAATATTTCTTAAATATATGTTTTATTTTTAATGCACTTTATCTGTTGAGATACGTTATTTTCATTTGACTTCAGCCAAAATCGGCTTAACATCGTGCCTGAGCTTTTAATGTAGCAGAAGTGTTACTATAATAAGATTGTAAAATAGAGTTAATTGAAATAAATAAGTAAACTTCAAATGACAAGTAATTAACCGAAATTAAAATGATAATAAAACATGATATAAGAGAGTGTTTTATGAATCGGGAAATCAATATGAAAAATATCAGTACGAATAATTATAAGGCAAATATTGAGGGAAAAAAGTTAAAATCCCAAAGAAAGTTATTGTTTATGTATATTAATTAATTTTCTTTTGTTATTTCGATGACACCGTTTATTTTTCTCCATCTTTATATGTTAAAGTATCTTTAATTCATTGGGTGGCAATTTTTATCTTGTCTTTCACTCAAATTTATTCCGACATTTCGCTGCTTAACCTAAGTTCCTGGAGGTTTATTCTTTTGATGATAATTTCTGACCAAATCCATTTTAAATAATTAACCTTTGAGTATTTTAATGATTTTATGGACACATTTTATTACACAACACTATCAGGTGATCTGAGAAAAATGACGACTCTCCAACTATGAATATACACTCTAGTAATGAACACGACAATGTGTTATTTCTTAATAAATTTTAATGTTTAGTTATTTTACCTCCATTCTAACTTCACTGGCTGAATCCCAGTGGTATTTCTTTTCTTTTTACTTATATGGGACATTATATATAGAAATTCAAATCGTGGACAATCATGGCTCTCAAAAAAATTCCATCTCTCGTGGCACTTATCAGCATTTTACCATTTGTCAAGCCTCCCGCGTCACGTTCCTCCATCCAAAGGGATATACTCTTAGACCGCTATCTTCTCATATTTCTCTTTCCCTCGCTATAAGTCACTGTGTGTCTTAAGTGTTCCAGGTGAGCCCTCGTCATTATATATACAAGACATTTCATGTCTCATTCTGATTCTAATTATGAGTGTTCTTTATTTTTTTTTTCAAATTCCTTAAGATTTCATCGTTGCTTGGAAAATTCAATATCTTTCTGTAGAACTATATTTCTAAAGGTTTCAGATCGACACGAAAACAACCTGAAGAAGGCCGGAGCATACAACGGCCGAAAGATTGTGATAAATATAGCAATAACTTTTTTCCGTTTCCTCCACATCTATTAAGAGATTGTCCATAATACATTGTCATACAGCAATTCAACATCTAATGTTTCAGTTTCCTTAACGTTTCTTTCTTCTTCCGTTACTTTTTCCATTGCTGTTATTTTTTTTATATATATAAATTCACTTTTTTTATGCATTTTTGACATTTTACTTTCTTATTTACAAGTTTGTTTTTCCATTTTCTTCTTTCTATATTTCTGAGATGAGGTATTATGTACATCATTTACGTCTGTTGTACGCTTCTTTTCAACTTCTTCAGGTGGTTGCAATGTCTAACTGAACCCTTTATTTCGCTCACTGTTCTAATTCCACGTGCCATGTTTAATGGATGTCAGTTATCAGTTATCTCCTGTTAATTTTCCCACTGAAATTTCTCCACTCCCTTAACGGGGTATCGAACTCACAGGGTCCCCTCACTGGATCTAACCACGTGTCCTTGAAGACATCTGTCTATGAATTTCTGGGTATTATAAACTTAATCTTCAGCAACCATCTTTACCAGTGCTCATATTGCAATTTTGCTGTTACCATTTCATGGTTTTACCAGAGCACATATTCTCTTTTCTTGTTTTTAATTATTCTTTCATTCGTGGCGTCCTTTTTGCTTATGTAATTATTTGCGTATTTCCGTATATTTCTTTGTTTTTCTTTTTATTTCTTTGTCTTGTACAATCATCTTTATTTCGAGAAGTCCTTGTGCTGTAATCCGAAGCGGCATGAAAATTGGAATCGTTGATCCGAGTTAAAGTTCAGACGGTGCCCTTCGCGTTTTCTCTCGAATTATGTCATCGGCATAAGTACGAATTCCTCTCTTTTCCAAGCTATTGGTCAAATAATATGAAAGCATGCCCGGCCTCTCTTCGGTGATGAGGTAGTGTAAAAGTAAAATTATTAATCAAAAATATATCAAATTGTACGCAAACTACTCCACACTGTTTCCTTGACATTTCATTCGAATATTCCGAACCTCGCGCTAGCGTGAAATAAAAGAGGAATAGCGATAAAAATGAAGCTCTTATTCAATATTCACCTGCTACCATTGTGTAACGCCTGAGTCATTTTCAGTTGTCCTCTCCAGTTACCAGCGAGTATGAACAGAGCAACGAGAAGATTAGTCAGACCTTCAACAGGTTTCATTAAAAGTAACGACGCATTTTTCGAGGAGGAATAGCTGTGTCTATAAAACAGATATTTATACAACTTGTTTTGAATCAAACAAACGGCTACTAAAAGAGACCGTTTTAATCAGAACAAACAACGGACTTCACAAAATCTTAATTGATAAATATGGAAAATTAATAAGAAAGAGGGCGGAAAACATGTCATGTCATTTTCTTCTCATAAAGTCATTCAAAATTTCTCTTGAAATATATGAAAAGAAAAACATCCACGCTGATTAAAAGTTTCTTTATAATACCATTACTTTCAGATTCAGATATGAATGAAAGAAAAAAGATAAAATCAGTGTATAATAGAATAAATATCTCAAAAGAAAATATGAAAAAAAATAACGACTTTTAAAAGTAATTTAAGCTTATTCTCTAGTATTCTTAATTTTTGCTCTTTTTTAAAAAATTATTTCATCCCAACCAAAGCATTAAAGCCATTACGGCACACATGCTTACTGGATGTGGAAGAATTAGGAATAGAAACATTACTAGTGAGTGGGAAGAGAGAAGACAAACCAAGATGACAGTAGATAGCGATTGAGATTGCATTTAAAATTTTGCAGATTAAAGTTGGTTTGAAAGCATAGAGAGGAGAAAGAGTTCTACAAGCGACCATTGATACTGTTAGCATTTAACTAGCTCAAATCTAAGTTGATTAGATATCGACGCTAGTCTATTACTGCACTTAAATTCGTAGATTCTAGGTACCGTAGCGAATAGTTCATCCGAATATTTTCTATAAAATAATTGATAGGATAGATACAAGGAGGCAAACTTATTACAGTGGAAAATTGACTGAAGCCGCGCCGCCAGATAATGACCAATAATATTGCTGATTTTTTTTTTTGGGGGGGGGTTACCGGAGAGCTCAAGCAGGGTAAATTGCCCATATGTGACAAGAATATTCTAAGCATGTGCGAACGGTAGACTTATAGATATTTGTTCTAGATTCTGGAGAGAAAGATTGTGGCACAATACAATGAATCAACCTTTCTTAATAGCTGACAAAGCAATGGATTCAATATAGTCTTTCCAATTCATGTCAGCTGAGAGCGTTTGCCGAAGAAGGTGCACTGAGTCACTTTCTCGGAGTTTAGCATCAGCCATGCCGATGGAAGGCAGCAAGTGGTCTTTCAGATGATTATTCGGGAAAAGTTGAGTTTTAGAGGCGGTAAAATTAACAAGCCATATCTTTTCCCCACCTAACAAGTGACTTCATGTCGTTTTGGACATCGACTGCTATTTTGACCATATGAGCCTTTACTATCGAGACAGTAGTACATAGTCACCGTAAATAGTTCTAAATGTCATCGGAAAGGTCATTAATGAAAATTAAAAGCCAAAGAGGACCAAGAGTGGAGCCCTGCGCTCACCGGCATTATCATGAAAGGACATAGTCGAGTGGCGGTTCAGGATAACTTTCATTTTATATTCTTCTCTTCTTAGTAAAATATATTTTCTCATATTTTCTAACACTTAGTAACCTCTTATGTCTTAGTGGCTTTATTCACCGTGTTGAATAACAAAAAATTCATGGAATGTGTAATTTTAGCGTAGAACATCTTTCTCGAGTTTCTAAATATTGTCATGATTGTGTCTAATATCTTGAAAAGAAAACCATTTACCTGTAACAAAATTCGTGGAGATGATTGAATTCGTGAAAACATTATAAAATAATATTTTTATTATGTTTTTTTTGTTTCATTCTATGTTGGTTCTTTTTAATTTCCTTTCTTTCTTACGTCTGGGTTCCTTAAGTCACATTGACGTAGTAGTGAAGTTGGTTTATATGTAGTCAAATTTCGGTTTGCTTATGTAAAAATCTTGTATGCGAAAACGAGAAAGAGGCAAGAAACTCATGGAAACCATTGATTCTTTCCATTTTTTCCTTCATTCAAAAATAGTTTCTCATGGTTAATTTCCTCCTTTCATCGATCCATTCTTTCAAATAATAAATAACCTGCCAT
>CAHIKZ030003790.1:100000-130000 GCA_903632075.3 Acanthosepion pharaonis
AGGTAAAATTAGATATAAGACAAAATACTATGACCCATCACTCAAACTCTATTGAGACGAATGTAGAAATAAGGAATGCAACAGAGGATGAGGTGGACGTTAAGCTAATGAAACACAAAATAATCTCCCAGGAAATGAAATCCAAGACTCTACCTTAAACACAACCTGCAGTCCTCCAGAAAATTTACCTGGAGTCATCTTCAGTGACAATAAATAAGAATTCTTTGAAAACCACGAAGCTGAAGTCACCGAAGCGAAAAATGACGTCATCCAAGTAGTCAGCAGAGTAACTTTCATACAAATGTCAGACAGAGACCAGCTCCCGAAAATCCATATGAAGAATTCCAACAAGCATATCGTGAAAATATACAATGCTGCTCTGGAAACACTGTTAACAGATAACCCTCGGGAAACATCACAGAAGTTAACAACGTCATATACGCAACAGCTTTAGCAGCGACTCGGAAGCTTGGGGTCAAGACAATAAATAAAATTAACAGACACAGAGAACCAGCTTGGAAAACCAAACTGATTCGAGAAATACAAGAAATCAGATGTGAGCTTTCTATATTAGATGAACTCACCAGAGACCCTAATATTTCCACACGTAAATGCAAAAAGATCAAGCGGAAATATAACATTAAATCCCTAATTGATATTCCATCAATCAAGGAAATGCTGAAGCAGAAACTTCAGCTAAAGGCGCAGAGAACAAGACGATACGAAAAACGTTGTAGGTTCTATCGCCAAAATAAAATATTCCGAAGAGATCTTAAGAAATTTTACAGGGAAATTGGAAAAACACCTATATATGTCGAAAGGCCACCATCGATTGATAATGTACAGATATTTTGGGAAAATATTTGGAGCAGCCCAAAGGAATATAACCCAAATGCAGAATGGATACAGCGTGAAGAAGAACGACTGTTGGATACACCTCTGCAAGAATGGGAAAATATATCCACAGATGATGTTAGGCAAGCTCTAACGAAATCCCAAAAATCCCCAGGAAATGACAAGTTGCCCAATTTCTGGCTGTATCATCTCTCACCTACACATGAAATTCTTGCAAAAACATTATCAACGCTTGTAAATAATCCCAATAAAATCCCGGAATGGATTACTGAATGTATCACACACCTCATCCCAAAAGCAACTGAACCAGAAGACCCGAAAAATTATAGACCGATAACATGTCTCTCCACAACGTATAAGTTGATCACGTCTGTACTGACGAACCGTACTTATTTCTTGCTCGAAACAAACAGCATTCTCCCGCTGGAACAGAAGGGATGCAGAAGAGGTTCATATGGCTGCAAAGATCAACTTCTGATAAATAAAATGATCCTGGAAAATTGCAGGAGACAACGCAGGAATCTAAGTGCAGCGTGGATTGATTATCGTAAAACCTTTGATAGTGTTCCACATTCTTGGATCCTTATGACTTTGGAAATGTACAGAGTCTCCCCTGTGGTATTAAATTTCCTTAAGCACAGCATGGGAATGTGGAACACCAAACTATACCTTAGTCACACCGGGGGCACTGTCATATCCAACCGTCTGAATATCCGACGTGGAATCTTTCAAGGAGACTCTCTGTCACCTCTTCTGTTTTGTTTATCCTTAATCCCTCTTACACATGAACTGAACAACAGTAGCTATGGTTACAATATAAATAAGAAAATATTCAATCACCTACTCTACATGGATGAACTCAAACTCTTTGCCAAAGACGACAACGAGTTGAAAGGCCTCCTCAATATTGTAAAATACTTCAGGAGTTTTAAATGGCCGTAGAGATGCAACTACAGCACAATACACCGGCTGAAACTGCAAAATACCTAAAAAAGACAGCAAGGACGAATGCAACCGACCAGATACAGAAGCGATGGCAAGATAAACCGCTTCATGGCCAATACTCTGCCCGTACCAAACAAGCTGACGTAGACAAAACCCGTACCAGTCAGTGGCTACGTAGTGCAGGGTTGAAAGCGGAAACTGAAGGTTTTATCCTTGCTGCGCAGGACCAATGCTTGCTAACTAGGAATTATCAAGCACATATACTAAAATATTGTGTCAGCCCAAAATGCATATTCTGTGATAAGTATCCAGAAACGATTGATCATCTTAATCAGGTTGTACGGTGTTGGCACCCACTGAATATAAAACCCGACATGACAGAGTGGGCCAATATCTGCACTGGAAAATCTGCAACTTCTACGGGAAGGAAACTGAAAGAAACTGGTATGAACACCACCCAGACCCGGTTACGGAGATAGGACCTGTTACAATTCTATGGGACTACACAATACACGCTGACAGAACAATCCATGCCAATCGGCCAGATATTGTTATTAGAGACCACAAACAAAAACGGTGCCTCCTTATTGACATGGCAGTCCCTGCTGACTTCAATATATCTTTGAAATATTCAAAAAGTTGTCAAAATACAAGGATCTTGAAATAGAAATCTCGAAAATGTGGCCTATGGGAACATCAACAATCCCTGTTGTAGTTGGAGCCCTAGGACTGGTTGGAAAAGATTGCAGTAGACTAATTGAAGGGATTCCTGGAAGTCCATGCATCAAGGAGATACAAAAAATTGTTCTGACAAGTACCGCCCACACCTTACGAAGGGCTTTATCTATGTAATTTTTTTTTTTTTGTCAGTGGAAAGTGTCATGGTGCCATTTCTAACCTTAGGTCCCTGGGCGGGACCCGGAAAGAAATGTGTAAACGCCAGAAATCAAAGAAAATAAAAATAATAATAATAATAACAACAACAACAACAACAATAATAATAATAATATTTTTTCAATGATATTGACAGAAGATGCACTTCTTGCGATATGTGTATAAATTAATCGAATTAATACTTTTGTACTCTTATTTAATTTCTATAATTTTATGCTGCAGATAATTTACACACAGGATAAATTGTAAAAACTGCTCTTTCGTTTTCATCTCAAAGATAAGAAATGTGTTATAGGCAGGAAGTCTACTAAAATTTTGTTTTACAGAAGCCCTTATGCTTTCTCCACTTGAGATATTAGTCTCGATGTGTTAAACTAAGTATAAGAGCTGTGAGTGTATGTTTGACCAATACGACAGATAGATATATAGATTGGTAGAAGATTCAGAAATTCTAACAGTGAAATGCATAGAATGCATTAAAATAAAAGAATGGTATGGAATGTTGTAAAATAACGAATGTAGTTTGAATATTCTATGACGTCAATTCATATCAACACATAAAGCCGAGTTCTCATGATAAGATGAACAGCAATATCATTAACATAATGTACAGAAATCAAATACACAACAATTACAAAAGCGATGAAAAAGCAATAAAATATAATACCCAAACAGATGAGACCTGTAGAAAATGTACGCATGTAAGATTGATGATTTTAAATAAAACCAGTAATCTAATCTGGAATACCAATATTTCCCAGCCCATCAACTTACATATATAAGGCTAATGTGGTTTATGCATTAATCTGTCCAGCTTGTGACTGTAATTATCAGAGTCGCAACGTCACACCGGAAATGACAAAAGTTCGTTGTGTGGGTTTCAAGGCAATACCTCAGAAAAATTGGGGAATCCCGCTCGGGCATTTTCTCTTTTCGTGTACGCATTAAGCGCCGAACAACGAACACACATCCCTCCCATTGGAGAGTTTATTCCTGTGAGGAAGAACCACAGGGACTTCTGTCCAGTTGGCGATTAAAAGTCTCTAAATAATAATAATAATAATAATAATATATATATATATATATATATATATATATATATATATATATATATATATTTATCATTTATATACTACACAACAAACCATTCGTTCATATAGACATAAGTGCTATTTATCCAACCAATGTTCTATTAGCGAACGTATTAAAAAGCAACAGTACTATATTAAGATTTGAGGACGTCTTAGAAATATCATAAAAATAATTCATGAATGGAATAACAAAACCGAATAAAAATAATTGAAGTCATTAACATCCAGCAAAAAAAGAATACACGAGTAAAAAAATAATTAGTCTCAAACTCTGCATTTTTCTTCATTTCTGTACCGTGTTTCTTCAGGCGAACATGGTCCTCCACATATTCCTCACCCTTTTAGCTCTTTCATGTATGCATAAAGACTTCATCATCCCACGTGACCTGTACATGTTACCGTCGCGCGTATGCAAAAGTATGTGGATTTATTAAGTTCAATTTAAAAAAAATAAAAAAATAAAAATAAAACAAAAACAAACGACACTTTAGAATATAGATATTGTCTTTCATTATATTTCTACGCAACCTGCTGATGACCCGTGTGGATCGAAAGCTATCACCCGGCTTTGATTTTGGACATCTCTTCCATCTGCAGAACCTAGATTTAAGAAGGTTATTCAGAAATTAAGAAAAGAATTGGTTAAATTTAGAAGACATATAATGAATTTAGTTTTCTATATGACGCTCCACTTGTATATAGGCGCTGATTGTTCTCTAAAACGTCCTATCACTTGTGACCTTTTGCAGTTTTTATCCGTTTGTTAATGACCTCTCAACCATTTGCAGGATCTTCAGGAAAGGTGCTCGCTGCCTTTCGCTACCTCTCTTCTCCTCAACCCGCCCCGTGAGGGCTAAGATTTCCAAGCACCCCTTCCTCATTATGTGCCGAAGAAATTTCAACTGATATTTCCTGATTTTTTTCTTTTTTTGCCATTTTGTTTACTCGCTCCATCCGTTGAATTCACAGTATCCATTTGTAGAACCACATTATGCACTTGTGTGTGTGTGTGTGTGTACAACCCACCAACACACACACACACACACACACACACACACACACATATATATATATATATATATATATATATACACACACACACACACACACACACACATATATATATATATATATATATATATATACACACACACACACACATATATATATATATATATATATATATATAGTGCTTTATTTTATTTTAAATTTAAAATTTCTAAAAAATAGTATCATAGAGTCAAATTCAGAAATGTAGGGAAAATGAATGAGATCTTCTATACTGCGTGTACAGTTACGCTAAATAAATAAAATTTAACAACTCTTAGAATTAAAAAAGATTAATGATTCACCATTGAGCATCTCATCATTTTCAGTGTTTTCCCTTGAGAAATAATTATAAATAACGCCCGAGTTAATATCTTCAGCTCCTCCGTACACATGTATAGATCGATGAATAAAAAAAAAAAATTCGTCTAGATTAAGTCCAATTAAAGGTTGAATATTGTTACATCTAAATTCTCAACTCAAGTACACGCACTCATTCAGACACCCGCACATAGAACCACACACACACGCACGCGCACGCACACGCGCGCACACACACACACACACACACACACACACACACACACACACACACACACACACACACACTAACAGACACACACACACACATATATATATATTCATTATTCGTTCGCGGTGTGTTAAGAGGAAAAAATCTGTTTTACACTCACACTGTGACGTCGCCCCCCCCTGGTCGCAGCGTCGACTCTGTCGTTCGATCTCGTTCGCGGCATTAGTTGTGACGTCACGTGCTCTCCAGGCTCTGATATCCTGGTCACGGATAGCACCAGTTGTGACGTCTTTGCCGCGGCGTCAGCTGTTCGCTCCTCGCTGCTCCAAGTGTGACGTTCTAACCCTTTGGTTAGATGAATACCAGCCTCGTCGTTCCCAACTCGCCTCCAACGCCTGGTTACTAGGGTAACTGCACTGATCTCCGGTCTGCCTACCCACGTTGTGATTAGATCTTAGACAGACGGGATCAAACAGGGATTGGGGCCGTAAGCAAGCTAAGTTCAACGGGGGTGGTAACACACAAGAAAAAGGAAAACTCACAAGGTCAAAAATTATTGAAAAAAAAGGTAACAACCTTTTATATCCAAATGTTCGTTACACAAAATTGTTCCTACCTCCCGACCCGTTTTATGGACTGTGGCACCAAGCTTCTACCATACAACTTTTAGACTTCGAGTTGCTTGTTCTCTAGAAATTTGCATTTCGGGGTGTGGTTTGGTTTCGACACTGGGCGTTGATCTCTACCAGTCGTTCACGGCTGATTTCCCTCGCCGTCAGTGCGCGAATTAATTTCTTCTCTTCTGCTTCGGTTGGAAGAATTTATTCACTTCGACTTGAGTTGGGCGAATTCCTATTCTTAGGCTTGGTTTGATTTCAACTTCTTCTAGGCGCAACTGCAAGTTAACTTCTTCTTCGTCCGAGGCACAAACCCAACTCCAACTGCAACTTCTCTGCCTGTCCAGCCTGCAACTCTTCTGCCTGTCCGGCCTGCAACACTTCTGCCTGTCCGGCCTGCAACTTTAACTTCTCTTCGACTTTCGGGCTGCAGCTCCAACTCTTCTTAGGCTTTCGGGCAATTTTCTTCACTTCGACTTGGGCTGGACGAATTTCTTCACTCCGGATTCTCTTGCCCGCAAAGGTGGGGAATGAACCGGGCCCGCCGCCCGCGTTCAAGCTCCCTCGCTGTACGCCCTGCAACTCATTTCTGTCGATTGGGGTCCTGCTTTTATTGACGCCGTAACAAACTGGGGTGGGTCTGTCGGCGCCAGGGTTTTCTTGATAATTCCAAAAGTCGAATTATTTCTGATTTCCCATTATCGCTCTTACTTTCATTCCTACTTCCTTACAGTGCCTCTGGGGTGGGGGAGGCGCATACCCGCTTCCCCTGGTCTCTCGTATGTTAGGTGACCGCTCTCGACCAATGGGGTCCTGGTCGAGCGTCTTTCCTCCTCCCTCGCACATCACGTGACCGCTCTCGGCCAATGAGACCCTGGTCGGGCGTCTCTCCTCCTCCCTCATGTATCATGTGACTGCCCTCGGCTAATGAGACTCTGGTCGGTATCTTCCCTCCTTCCTTCGTGACGTCTCCAATCGGGCGTGGACAATCCGTGGCCTTGTTCTGGGGAAGAAATACCTTGCTTAAAAAACAAAATCCAAATTGTCCTTTTCGCACGAAAATGACGATTTCGGTTTCTTTCACATTTGGCATTTGTCAAAACAGCCCGCCGCTAATTAGATGCGACCTAAAGAAAGAATTTTTCCGCCTTGTCGGCGTCTTCCGCGAGCTAAAACAATTGTTTTCACCTCTTTCTTTCGCTCGGGCCTGTTAACAAAATCTTAATTATATAAATTGAAAATATTCTTCACTCATCATCGTGGGTGGTACTTATCTTCAACTCTAGAACTGGTCAGGGTTCGTGTACCAATGTTTTGTTTTCGTATACATTTCCCAGCGGTCACTTATCATCTCAATGACACCCCTTTTCGTTCGTTACCTATTAATATTTTTTTCCATTGTCCTTAAAATCTTATTTCTTCAACCAAATTGATAATGAACTCCCATACTCCGCGGATACGAAAGTAGGTCAGGTGCTTGACCGACATCTGTTATGCATCAATCGCGCTCACTACCCCGTCTCGTATCATTATTTCTAAACTCTATTCCTTCAACCAAATATAACAATTTCTATTTTCCGTGGATTTCGGTCAGGTACTTTGACCTGGATATCTTTTGACGCGTGTTTTGCTTATGACCGGGTTTTGTACTATCTATTTCTCTTTCTCTTTCTTTTTATTATTTCTTTTTTTTTCTTTCCTTTTTCTTTCTTTCGGATCGCCTAAATACAATTAGAGAATTGTTCTCAAAACTCAATTATTCTTCGTCTCTAAATAACTATCAACTGGTTAACAAAGCGAATAAAAATAAATCATATTTTTATGAATATCTCTTTTCAGTTTTCTAATAATGCAGGGTGCCACAACACGCAACATATTCATAACGATTTATTTGTTTTCGCAATAAATTTATTTTATTCGTGGCTCCTTATTGACACCTCGTGTTCATACTTTTCAGTTTCGCCGTTTTGTTAATTGTTATTCCAACGAATATATCTGAAGGATTATTGGGCGAAAAAGGTCACTTTCAAAGAATGCAATCAGGCATTCTTTAAAATTCCATCCTCTCTTTCACTATATATATATATATATATATATATATATATATATATATATATATATATATATATATATACATCAGGTCATCCTATACGTTCTGTCCGCATATTGAATAAAGGAAATAAGTGACCAAATGTTACATTTAATTACAGATTCAATCAACAATGTATTTTGCCTGATTATCTATGACTTCCTTACATCTATTAACAAGCTTACTAATTACATTACTGTAAAATTCTTTGGGCTTTGATTCGAGGAACACACAAATGTCAGTTATAACATCTTCTTGTGTTACAAAAGCTGTTTCTTCCAAATGATTCTGTAAGCTACGGAACAAATTGTAGTCAGAAGGAGCAAGATCAGGAGAATAATGTGGATGAGGAATTTTCTTCCAACCAAGTTCTTCGATCATTTTGACGTGATTCTTGCTGTGTAGGGTCGCGCTTTGCCCTGATGAATCATCACTTCTTTTCGATTCACTGGAGCAGGTATTTTTCCCTTAAAGCTTGGTTCAAACGCTCTAATTGCTGACAGTATATTTGAGCATTAACTGTTGCATTAGGTGGTAAGAATTCAAAGTGAATTATTCCTTGGCGATCCCACCAGATTGAAAGAAGAATCTTTTGCCCATGAAGTTCCCTTCTCGGCTGTGGCTGGGGTACTTCCCCTTTACCAAGCCACTGTCTACGACGCTTAACATTTGGATAAAAGATCCATTTTTCGTCGCCCGTCACAAGTCTATCCAAAAAAGATGAAACAAGTTGGCGAGAATGGAGAGAAGAGCAGATGTCAACTCTGGATTTGAGGTTGTTTTCCGACAATTCATGAGGCACCAATTTCCAAGTTTAGGAACTTTTTCAAGTTGTTGAAGCTAACGATAAACAGTTATATGGTTTGAACTGAGAAACTGCCAATTCCTCATCAGATAAAGCAGGATTTTATTGAAGGACTGCTTCAATAATCTTTTCATCAAACTCAACTGGACGTCCGGGTCGATCTTCATCTTCAAGGGTGAAATCTTCACCTCTGATTTTTTGCAAACCATCCTCTGCAAGTTCTTTCATTCACACATTCCTCTCCATAAACTGAGTGAATGTTTCTAGCGGCTTCGGCTGCTGAGTTTCCTTTCTTGAACTCATAAAGCCTTAAGTGACTCAAATGATTCTTGGGTACTTCCATGTTAGCAGGGTTTTAATCAAACGAAATTTAATTTTATTGTTCTCTGAAATAACATTTGATCAGTTTAAATGCATCTAAACATAAAAATAATGTTCAGTTCCATTAGACATTATAAAATACTCTTTAAATTTCGTTCATTTTAACAGAAAGTTAAAATTCGGAGAGAATTTATGTATATATTATGATTTACATCTCAACCATTAACTTTAAGTTTAATTTAAGATTTAAGTTTTGGTTTCGAAAAGTAGTAATTTCGATTCATGTGTATAATGAAAAAAAATGATTACAATATTATGCATTACTGTGTACCGAGCAATGTTTTTTAAAAATACATGTAAAAGAACTCCGTATTATAATTTGACAGTTCTTCCTTTCCATCTTGGAATATATATATATATATATATATATATATATATATATATATGTGTGTGTGTGTGTGTGTGTGTGTGTGTGTGTGTGTGTATATATATATATATATATATATATGTGTATATATATATATATATATATATGTGTATATATACATATATATATATGTCTATATATATATATATATATATATATATATATATATATATATATATATATATATATATATGTGTGTGTGTGTGTACGTTATTAGAACTCTGCGTGCTTGTATATGATTATTTGCGGTACTTACCGGAGCAAACATGCAAATATAGTTAAGTGTAAAGATTCAGCTATGCAAATACTTACCGTGTATAGAATGGATAACCACAGGGGCAGCTGAACAAATTTAAAAAAAAAACTACGATAAAATATTATTGAAATTTTCTTCTTTTCTTTTCCGTTTACCATATCTATTATAATTCATAGTATTTTTCATCTCATCTACTCTTTTGTCCTTTCTGAATTTTCTGTTTATTTTCCCACGTTGTTACTTTTCTTCACATTACCATCATTTTCCAAATAATATGATTCTTCATCTGAACTTAAAACCATACTGCATAGAATCTCGAAACACTTTTCGCAAATAGCATATAACACAAAACCTCAGTTCTTCCGACATCAGCTACAAGAAAAATGCTTAGCAGATGTAATTAAAGGGACAATAATAAAATAATCACGATGTTTGAAGAAATGAGGATTTGTTTTTTACGTTATTAGCAAACATGTCTTTAAAAAAATACTTCAATTGCAGAAAGAGTGAAAACCTTCTTTTTCGACTTACTGACAAAAAATTGAAGAAATATAGTTCTGTTGACGGTGACGATAACGCTTCGGTCAATGAAAGCATTGAATATTATAATTCCTTTTACCTTACAACTTGGATAATTTCTCAGGCTACTATGTCATTGCCTTCTTCGTTTCCCCATTTACATCATTGTAAATTTCTCACTATTTGTATTCAGCAGCTTCTTCTTCGCGGAACATGTTTTAACAGAGTATGCAAGGCGGATTGAGATTGTCGAATATGCCTTCCAAAGCATATCAAAGTATTACGAAACCGAAGAAAATCATTTGTGTACTGAACTATTATGTAATATCAGTCCTCCAATATGGCAGTGGATGTTGGAAATTATTCTCCCTGATGAAGAAACGACGTGAAGCAACAAATATATAATTCTACATTAGCATGGACCGAGCACATGAGTAACGATAAAGTTTTAAGGAAAATAAAAACAAAAAAGAGACATATCTTTGAAACATTTGAACTATCTAGGCTACATGATGAAATATCTAGGGTATATATTGAACTAGTTAGGGTACATATTGAATTATCCAGCGTATATTTTGAAATAGCTAGGGTATATATTGAATTGGCTAGTGTATGTAATGAGGAAAAGAAGATTGGGACATTTTGTTTGAGATAACAAAAAGAAAGAATATATTAATAGCAACAAAAGACAAGAAAATTATGGATAGCCATGATCATCAACGTTTTGAAGTAAAAGCGCACATAGAAGAAGAAGAAGAAGAAGAAGAAGAAGAAGAAGAAGAAGAAGAAATTTGTAACTGAAAACAAATTTCTGCTACAAATTTGGAGACTTTTTTGAATCGTTCTTTTTTCTCGACCACTATGTCTCTCTTGGACTCGAGACATATATTATCTTTTTCTTAGCTATTTTATAAACTTGCTTCCCGCCAAATCAATCAATTCTTTCCTCCCCACCATTTTCCAACACTCCTTTCTACATTTTCCTATCTCTTTATACGCTGTTTTCACTTTCTTCCCACCTTGCCTCCGTTATTCTCGATTTATCACATCCTTTCCACTCCTAAATCCTTTCTTACTTTCATAATTTTTCACTAGCCTACTTCCTTCTTGTGGCATTCCTCACTTCCCTTCTCGTTTCTATGAAAAGTTTTCCTCAACAAATCCTTCAAATTTTCTTTTTTTTTTTCCTATTTTCAATTATCCGACTTGTTTATTTTTTCTTCTTCTTCTTCTTCTTCCTCACACTTCACCGCCAAGTTTACTTCGTTCCCGGCCTCCATACGATTCACTTCCTCTCAACACAATTTTCTCTTCTCGATATTCTATTTATTTTATTGATTAATTCACGCAACGGAGAATAACAGTAAAACGGATCAGGCCTCTCCTGACTGCGAATAGCAGACGCTTTTAAAGCCTGAGTATCGGCTGAGTCCATTAAGCAAGGTGTGCTCTTAATGTTCAGAAGTCGCTTTTAATGTGCGGATATACCAACTTGTTCTCTCACACATCCTCTGTTTCTTCTCTCGTGGTTGGCGCATCTTTGAAAATCGGTATCAAATAAGAAAGAGAAGACAAAAAAAGAAACAACTAACTATAACAATAAAAAGACGTTAGAAATAATTGTATATGATAAGCCAACACAGCTGCGTCGTTTGTCAATAACGGCTTCTTATTATTTCAGAGCCGGAACGCATATACTAGTGTTAAATAAATGAAGTCACGATCCAGTGTTGAGAACGGTATTGCATTTAGTTAGCGATGCGTTAAAACTGATATTTTACGTATTTTCTTACATTAGTTGTAATGTTTATTACTTCAAGCGTTATTTTAATATTTATCGGTATTTTAGTAGAACTTTTTTTTTATATTTAACAGTATTTATTTCATCTACAAGCCTGAGTCCTCGAGAAAACTTAATAAATAAAATATGCTTTCCTTCATGATTTAGCGGGCGTCCTGCTTCGTTCGAAGAACCAGTGTTTCATCGCTCGTGTTTTAGACTGATTGCTTACTTAGAGCCACACTGACTAAATTTGCTCTAAGTTATGTGTATTTTTTTTTTTTTATTTGAAAAAACGTGACGAATCATATGGTCGTTTCTCTACGACGGGAAACACAGGTTCGAATCCTGCCAGACTGAATATTTACTTTATAATTTTTTCTCGCATGCGCTGGAAGGTAAAAAAAATAATCTTTATTTAAAAAAAAAATAAAAAGGGGGCGATCTTCGCAAATACCTGTATCCACTAAAAATAACATTTGATGTATTAAACGAAATGTCGGATTGGAAATAAAAATGTATTAATTATTTAGACATTATTTTAAATCTAAAATACTTCGGTCAATTAACGCAAAATATCACATAAACTTTGTTTAAATCTATATCCACCAAACAAGGCATTAGAATCACTAAAACGCAAGAGGTTACAGGTGTGAAAGAATTATTAAGAGAAACGTTAATAATGATCAAAAAGATTAATCAGGAGGACAGTAGATAGTTATTGCCATTTCATTTATATTTTTGAAGATTAAAGTTGGCTGGAATGCATGGAGCCGCGTGTAGTTCCACAATCGAGAAGTGCGAGAAAATAAACTGTTATTATAGAACTTACGGCTGCATCTAGCCAGCTGAATTTGAAATTGATGAGTTCTCGATGCCAGTCAAGTATTGTACTTTAAAGCTCTTTAAAGAAATTTTATATGTTGCATTTCGGCAATATACACATTACTAAAATACGAAATTCCATCAATAATTTAGGGATAATTTGTATTTAATATATTAAATATATATTTAATATACTAAAATAAATAAATATCGAATAATATCAATCTTTTAATTCTGATCACAAAGAAAATTATTTTTTTTTTACTTTAACCTTATTTTTTAGTGGATATCTATATTTGAGTAGACGCTACATTTTATATAAACAAAATTTTATTTATCAACCGAACAGAATATTAGAATAATCCTATTAAAATAAAACGCTTCCGGCAAGGTTCGACATGAGGTTTCATCCGCCGGGCTTTAAAATGTTCGGCTAAGAAGAGCTTCACAAATATGCAGGGTTCTATCTAGATTTAAATCTTTCTCCTGCAAAAGGGAAACGCATGAGGACGCATATTTCTTTAATAAGATTTTTAGAATATTCGAACCTGTAGACTAAAGAAAAAATCTGCTTTAAATAAACTGAGCATCCACTAAAATATGAGCATCTACTAAAAATGCAGAAATGATATGACGGATTAATAGATAAACATACATTAATTCTTTAGAAATTACGGAATTATTCATTAATGTCCCATATATTAATCTCAATATGGATGTAGATAGTGTATTAATTTGAGAAAAATAATAATGAATTTTTAGTAAAAATTCATTAAAACCGAGTTATAATTTAATGAACAGAGCAGTGTACGACTGTCTAGTACCCATCCGCCTGTATGGCAAGTAATATAAAACAACCGCATCACATATGAAGAGGAGACAAGGGCCAATATTTTAATAACCATTTTATTCGAATTTTAAATATTTTATCCATCTTTTAAAATGTCATTAGCTCTTGTAAAATACATTTAATTTAAGGTATACAGTGTAACCCGGATATAAGACATTTGTCGGGACCGGAGAAGAAGTATCTTATATCCGGGTATCTCTTATATCCGGGTTTAGTCTATTTTGTTTAGGTAACAAAGGCTCTAATTTGGGACCAGAGAAAATATCTCTTTTATCCGGGTTTCTCTTATATCCGGGTCTCTTATATCCGAGTTACACTGTATTTTGTTTTTGTATGTCCATAAATTTACATATATCAAGTCGTTCTTTACGTTAAGCTCTGTGTACTATTTTTGTATTTCTATGGGTCATATGTTTAAAGTAGTATTTTGATTGTGAGTGGATGATCAGTATGTATCAATTAAAGTAACATTCGAAAAATAACAGTTTAACTGACACAGCAATACGGTATGCCCAATGCAATAATTAAGTGCTGCTTTATTTTATTGTTGTTGGAGATACACCCTTCCAAAGGATTAAAAAATTCGTAAAGGTCATTTTTTTTCATAAAGAGTGTTTGCTGAGGACAGAGTTATTGCTAATGTTTAGATTACATGTTTTAAACAGTATATTGAGCCAAATTTTGTTCTTGCTTTTATTGATATCATATAGTGATATTAGTCGAAGAAATATATTCACAACTTACTCATAAATTGAAGAAAATACAATATCATTTAACCAGGCAGACATTGTCGGTTGAATTTATTAAAACGTATTAAAATTATTCTGATTCCTCCTTCTTCTATGTGCCATTTTAGATGTTGGAAATCATGGCCCTGTAATATTTCCTGCCTTTTGTTGGACTCGGTAAATTTCGCCTTATTGCTATCTCTCTTAAACACTGTTAGAAACACTGTTCTGTCATCCATTTAGACAAGTTCGTTTAGTAGATTATGTACCGGCTTCCGCCGTCTCTTTTTCATTAAATCTCTACTGTGTGTTTCAAACTTTCCAATACCTAATTCCTCATCATGTGTCATACAGGTTATAACTCGAGTTTTAAGATGTTAAGATTAAATGATTTTGTTTGTTTTGTTTTTGTATGTTTGTTACCATTTTCTCTAATACTTCATTGTTGCTCACTGGTCCGATCCATGGCATTTCATTATATTTCTGTAGAAACACATTTATTTGGCTTCAAGTCCCTTCTTTATCTCTGAGGTGAGTATTCATCATTCATTCATGTAAAAGGACTGACAAACGTAATGTCAGATCAGTAGTCTTAACTAACTAATTTATTCTGTTTCTTAATATTTTGCTTAGCTTTTCGAAGGCATCTTTCGCTATTCTAATGGACCTTTCGATTTTGGTATCGCACTTTCTTTACTCTGTTAAAAAGAAAAAAAAAACATTTCCAGATATTTAGATTCTCATATTTACTTGATTTTGGCATCTCCATTTTGTAATTTGCATGATGGACTGTTCCTTTTCAGAAAACCATGTATTCTGCTTTATTGCTCTGCATGTTTAGCCCTTTCTTCAGCCTGTCCTTCACTGCTTTAGTAAATAGTATTTATATATAATTATATAATTATATATATATATATATATATATAAAAGAATAATAGTGAAATATATATGATAGAATCAACTGGGATGCATTGTCGCTATCTTGGGATTATTAATGTCAAACGATAATAAACCACTATACACAGTCGGGATACATTGCTTCTACGTTGCGATAAGTAATGTTAAAACCATAATAAACAAATATCTTACAATAGGGAGAGATTATTTCTACCTTGAGATAAGTAATCTTAAAACAATAAAAATCAAAAAATATTCTGATGCCTTTAACGGGAGACATTGTCTCTACATTGTGGTAAGTACTGTTAAAAAATAGGAATCACACACACACACACACACACACACATATATATATATATATATATATATATATATATATATATATTTATATGGTACATCCAACTTGGATGCATTAGTTATATTTCGGAATAAGTAATGTTTTAACGATAACAATCATATATATTATGATGCTTTCAACATGGAGACATTATCTCTACCTTGTGATAAATATAATATATATATATATATATATATATATATATATATGTGTATATATATATATATATATATATATATATATATATATATATATATATATATACATACATATATATATATATATATATATATATATATATATATATATATATATATATATATATATATATATATATATATATATATATATATATATATATATGTATGTATGTATGTATGTATGTATGTATGTACATCCAACTGGGAGACATTATCTTTATTTAGTAACATGTAATGTTAAAGCAATAATAATCAAATAAACACAAAAGGTGGACATTATTTCTACATGTTAAAACCATGATACTCAAATATGTATGATACATTCAACAGGGATACATTATAACTACCTTGTGAAAACTAATGTTAAATCCATAATAATCAAATATGTTATATCTTCAACAGGAAGATATTATGTGTAG
Source organism: Acanthosepion pharaonis (assembly GCA_903632075.3). Classification (NCBI taxonomy): domain Eukaryota; kingdom Metazoa; phylum Mollusca; class Cephalopoda; order Sepiida; family Sepiidae; genus Acanthosepion; species Acanthosepion pharaonis. The sequence continues at coordinate 116,435 of CAHIKZ030003790.1, forward strand.
CTTGTGATACAACGGAAAGGACATACAGTCAGGCTTGAAAATATACCAAAGATAAATGTCATTTAGTTTACAAAATTGCCTAAATACGTTACCCAGTGGTCGAGAGATCATGCAAATATGATAACTGAAGCAAATTCTCGTGTCCAGAATCGGTCTGCAACTGAAATATCATCCTGGAATCATATGACCGAACGTTTTCATAAAGCAGAATTGATCCTCGTCGATTAACCTGTGGTGATCACATATTGATTAATGTAAAGTGCTTTTCATCCGGTGGCTGATGGTAAGCTTTCTTTTGAAGTTATGTAATAAAAGCGTTTAGAGCGTATTTTTTAGTTTAAAAGTTGCAATTTCAATATGTGTTTTTTGACGTAAAAACAATTTATTAAATTCAGAAATTTATCACAAAATTTTAAATATTAAAAGGTATTTTAATAAAAACATATTGTGTCAGGCACCATATCTAAAACTTCATTATACGCACAAATGTGTCACGACCTAACCTGATGAAGACATAAGGACGTCATAAGCTCGGACGATATTATATTTAATTTAACTTCCGAAATGATCTCTTGATAATTCGTAATGTGTAAATGACGATCATTAAAATTAATCTACATAAATATATGTCGTTTTACACAGTATTTGAGTTAAAGAACGTTTGCTATCTAAATACACCGTATATGTAATAATTACACACACATATATATATATATATATATATATATATATATATATATATATATATATAGATAGATAGATAGATAGATAGATATTTATATAGACATTTTTATGTTAGATATTTTTTAAAGATTGGCCTGTAAATGTTTGTTTATAATAAACAGTATTCAATAACATTTACCGGCCTGAATGTCCGAGAAATTGGCCGGTAAATGTTATTTAATACTGTTTATTATAAAAAGACATTTACTTAAATACTTTTATCTATAAAAAAAAGAACGTTAAACATAAAAATGTCTTTAATAAATAAATTGTCGGACTTTGTCCATTTATTATATATATATATATATATATATATATATATATATATATATATATATATATATATATATATCAGTGATACAATTTAAGGGGATTATATATCCTTGATAGACCCAGCTAATGCTCTGCGATAGAGAGATAAGAGGAAGCATAATTGGATTAGTATCATCACGGAATTTGTAAGTATCGGTGCTATATCGAGTCTAGTCAATATCTACTTAGTCATGACGCAAGATGGATCATTGGTATGACCCTTGCGTTGTATGGTAACGATCCGGGTTCGATTCTCGGTAGTGGATGCACGCCACTGATGAGTCCCAAATAGGACAAAATGGCCGTCTAGTGCTTTCTGCATTCTGTCAAGGATTCTTATAGAATCGATGAATTACTAAAATTATACATTTTATATATATGTGTGTGTGTGTAGAAAAAGAGAGAGATAGAGAAAGAGAGGTAATAATCCGTTGGTATATAATCCAAGTGAATCCTATTAATACAAAATAAAATTAATATAAAATAAAATATTAAATATTAAAACTGACTCACACATAGAGCTTAATGTTTTAATTAAACAGAGCAACATATTTCATACAATCGGAATTAATATTAAATTAGGTTAATCATCGTTTTAACTTCTTAAATTAAAATAAAATATACAAGGATTTTTCAAACCAACTATTGGATGACAAATTATTGGAAAAAAAAATTGAGATTTTAACCTAATGTTCTTAATTTTTATTATATATATATATATATATATATATATATATATATATATATATATATAAATATATATGTATGTATGTATATATATATATATATATATATATATATATATATATATATATATATATATATATATATATATATATATATATATATATATATATATATATATATATATATATATATATATATATATATATATATATATATATATGTCTGTGTGCCTGTGTGTGTCCGGCTGTTCATGTGTTTGCTCGCACGCGCTTGTGTGTGTAGGTTTAGGCAACGTATCTTCATTCAAGCATGTTTGTTGAATAATCAAGATAGATATCCATTTATTGTAATGTTAATCCTCTCAAATTCACGGAAAAATCTCTGAGTTGTCATTACACTGATTAAAAAAAAACACCGTTTATTTTCTCATTCCTTTTATTTTCTCAGGTACTTTCAGCCTCACACAAAATCATTTTCGGGGGTGCATTGCTAATGCAAAATATAATCGCCCTTATAGTTGTGAATTTTTGTTGTAAATGTGCATAAAACTTGCTCCATTATAGAAAAAAATATATATTAATGTTAAGCATATGTAAGAGAGCTAACTTAATTTTTACTTTTTATAATTAATGTTTTAAAATCTCAAAGTGAAGTTTTAAATAAATACAATTTTGAGTATCAAAAATATTGCTTTTTAGTTATTATAAAACATGCTATATTCATAACTGTTCTTATATAACATAACGTGTCTAGATAATTTAACCACGTATGCTTATATATATATATATATATATATATATATATATATATATATGAAGATATATACTCTTAAAGTGTGCCGTATTTATATGATAACGTGCTCAATATCAGAGATAGAGCGTGTGTAAATTAAAGGTGAACATTGAATTCAACACTTAGAGGCGACAGGTTGTTTGTGCTAGATGCAATCGTTAAGCCTAACGATTGCATCTAGCATGAAAAAATCTGTCGCCTAAGTATTGACTTCAATGTTCATATTTTTATATATATATATATATATATATATATATATATATATATATATATATATATATATGTTAGAAATTAACTGATTTAAATTATGCTTTGTCCGCTACACAGGAAGTACCCTGTTTTTAAAACTGAAGCTAAAATCTTCAAATTCAATTATATAATTAAATTAAAAACATTAGTTGTGTTTCATCTTTAAGCAAATTTTGGAACCAAACATCTCTTGATGGTTAATCATTGACGAACAATATTTAGCCTGTAGCAAACGAACCATATTTTAAACCATTTAATTTATAATATTTATGCTCTGTAAATTTCCATTGAGCACTGTTTTGTAAAAATAAAAATGTCAATGAGAACTCTGGAATATATATCTCACTGTTCTTCCTTTTTAGTATATCAGGTCATCCCATGAGTTCTGTCCGAATTTTAACTTTTTTTAATATGATCGTAATTTAAAGAGTATTTTATAATTTCTAATGTGGCTGAACATTATTTTTATGTTTAGATGCATTTAAACTGATCAAATTTTATTTCAGAGAACAATAAAATTAAATTTTGTTTGATTAACACCCTGCTAAACACGGGAATCATTTGAGGCACATAATGTTTTATGAGTTCAAGAAAAGAAAATCGGCAGCCGAAGCCGCCAGAAACATTCACTCAGTTTATGGAGAGGAATGTGTGAGTGAAAGAATTTGCAGAAGATGGTTTGCAAAATTCAGAGTTGGCGATTTCACATTTGAAGATGAAGATCGAAGCGGACGTCCAGTTGACTTTGTTGATAAGCTTCTTGAATCAGTCCTTGAATAAAATCTTGCTTTATCAGGTTGCGGAATTGGCAGTGGTTCTCAGTTCAAACCATACAACTGTTCATCGTCAACTTCAACAACTTGGAAAAGTTCCTAAACTTGGAAATTGGTGCCTCATGAATTGTCTGAAAACAACCTCAAATCCCAAGTTGACATCTGCTCTTCTCTCCATTCTCGCCAACATGTTTCACTTTTTTTGGATAGACTTGTGACTGGCGAAGAAAAATGTATCTTTTATCGAAATGTTAAGAGTCGTAGAAAGTGGCTTGGTAAAGAGGAAGGACCCCAGCCACAGCCGAGAAGGGAACTTCAAGGGGAAAAGGCTCTTCTTTGAATCTGGTGAGATCGCCAAGGAATAATTCACTTTGAATTCTTAGCACCTAATGCAACAATTAATTCTCAAATATACTGTCAGCAATTAGAGTTTTTGACCCAAGCTTTGCGGAAAAAAGAACCTGCTCTAGTGAATCGAAAAGAGGTGATGTTTCATCAGGATAATGCGCGACCTCACACAACAAGTATCAGGTCACAAATGATCGAAGAACTTGGCTGGGAGATAATTCCTCATCCAACTTATTCTCCCGATGTTGCTCCTTCAGACTATCATTTGTTTCGTAGCTTACAGAATCATTTGAAAGAAACAGCTTTTGTAACACCGAAAGATGATAAAAATGACATTTTTGTGTTCTTCGAAACAAAAGCCAAAAATTTTAAAGTAATGGCATTAGTAAGCTTGTTAATTGATGGAAGGAAGTCATAGATAATCAAGTAAAATACATTGTTGATTGAATCTGTAATTAAATGTAACATTTGGTCACTTGTTTTCTTTATTCAAAATTCGGACAGAACTTATGGGAATACCTGATAATATATATATATATATATATATATATATATATATATATATATATATATATATATATATGGAGGTACTATTTTTTAAATTTTCACCGATAAGTTATATCTCCTTAATATTTTCTTATATTTTTCTTATATTCTGGGAAGATTTTGAACATCCAAATCAAATATACAACAAATACTCTGACCAAAGTTTATGCTAATTTCTGTTTCTTTTCAAGTATTTACAACATTCCCAGTAGTCATGAAGAGCAGATGTTGTCTGTTTTATGTGATATAAGATATTCTTACCTAAATTCACACATTTCGGCATCTCTAGAATTACAATGAAAAGAAATTAGTGACAAAGGTGCAATCTAGTTTTGTAAATTCGTTTAACGCTTGAAAACTTATATGCGTCTCCCACTAATTGCCGTTTCATGCGTTATCAACATATGAATAGTTACTCGTTAGAATATACATTTTATTTACTGGATGATAGCAATATAGTTCTGTGTAGTTAATGTGAGTCGTTTGGCATAAATGACGGTGAATGTCAGGAAATATACTGGATTTGTTCCAAGTAATATTCAAGTTATGATAAGATACGAAATAGACTTCAAGGCAGTGTCTACTTTAAAGCAGCTTCTAGTTTAAGGCAGAAAAATCTAAAATGATTTCTTAATTTAAAACTTGCCGATTGATAAAAAAAATATATGACATGGAAGAAGAAATTCTAAATATTCAGAATCATAGCTGCTTTTTCTTCCCCCTAAAAAGCGAGAATATTTTTTTTTATTGAAAATCCGTTTGTCTAAAATTAATATATCTTTATGCTTTAACAGCGTTGGTTGATTCTTTATCTACGGATTATCAACCTCTTCGATGTTATTTAAAGCCAGAATATATATTTTAGCTTGTAAGAATTGGTTTTGGGTTGATAATAATAGTTTAGTGTTATACTATTACTAATTAACCAACGAATGCGTGTGAATGTTTGTCACGGTGGATTAATGGATAGCGGCTCGGATTGTGGAATTGGAGAGCCGAGTTCGAATTCCATTCGAAAACATTACTTTCACTTACGTGCTTGGGAAAGGTATGACTGCTCTTCTTCCCCAACCAAATATGATTAGATAACAATAGAGATAGCCTAAGATGGCAACTGGCCTAACGCAGAAAGAAATGACAGCCTACTTCGGGAAAAATGTCTACCACGTGACTCATGGTTCGAATGATACATGATCGTCTAAGCGTGTATCACGCATTGCCCATAACTGATTGATTGTTTCATAGGAGATTAAATCTATTTTTGGCGACAAGTAGTAATTGTAAATAACTCTTATGTCAAGCAAATTTTGTGGCTGTGGGTTTTCTTTGTGTTGGACCTAAGAGTGAAAAGACGAGCATAAAATTTGTTCTCTTTTTGTGTCGTCTTGTCTGAGGAAGTGACCGAGGACAGTTCTGATTTGTCTATTTCATGATCAGCAATAACAGTTATTTATATGTCCGGTGTTGTGTGCTTGGTGGAAATTTACTTCAGGAATAGGTATTGTTCGATAGGGCGTCTTTGGTGTACAAGTATGATGATGAAAGATCCGAAACCTGTCATGACCCTAAGTCATAATGTCACTGATGAGGGAATCCTGTACACCTTTTGCAGTGTATTCATAATAAACCCATAGCTGTGTGAGAAAAAGGTGGATTGATGTGTATATGCGCGTAAATGTAAAGAACAAACAGGTACTGGAATTTAGTTCTCCGATTAACAATTCCGCGCCATTATCCATTACCTCACTCGCAGACAGAAGTTTACATCATTTTACCCAAGCAGTCACCCATCAAGATACTGACCAGTCTCGACCTTGATTAACTTTATTGATCGTATGGGAAACGATTTTTCAACGTAATGTGGTCGTAAGCCTATAAATTTATAGACATCCATAAGACAAATCAAATGTCATGTAAAACAGAATGCACTAACATTTTCCATTTAAACGTTTTGCGATAGTCAGCGTGTGCTAGCCGCTTAAAATGATTTCTGGGTAGACATTTGCGAAAAACACCCTAGCTTTTCGAGGCATAAAGAAGGAAGATGTATTGTGTTATTTTAGGTTGGGAATTTGGGCTTTGAAACGAGGAGCATTTGACCACTTGTATGGAAACATACTTAAAAGAAATCGAATGAAATATAACAAAATAAATGAATACTATTTACATTATTCGGACTATTGTCCTCATCTTTGTCCCCATATTTATTACAACGTTTCAGCCGTTGTACGCTCCGGCCTTCTTCAGGTAGTTGGAATGTCGAACTGAACCCTTTATTTCACTCACTGGGGTAGATTGTTCTAGTTCCACGTGACGTGTTTAATGGATGTCATGGCACAGTGGATAAAGGCGTTGGTTAGATCAAGTGACAGGACCCAAAATGTGTGAGTTCAATACCCGGATAGGCAATGGAGAACTTGAAGAGGGGAATTAACAAGAGATAACTGATAACTGACATCCATTAAACCTGGCACGTGGAACTAGAACAGTCTACCCCAGTGAGCGAAATAAAGGATTCAATTCGACATTCCAATTACCTGAATAAGGCCGGAGCGTACAACGGCCGAAACGTTGGAATAATTATGACGACAAACATGAGGAGAATAATGAGGATAAAGTAAATAGTGTACATAATACCTCATCTCATAAATATAGAAAAAATAAATGAAGACAGTTCCTTAAAACATTATTTTTACCAATAATAGATGTGCTATTCATGGTGGGCTAGACGGCGAGATCATTTGTGGAGGGATATTTTATGGAAAATATCCCAACATCTTCAGGCTTACGAAAGTCACGTGTGTTGTAAAACCTTGATTTGCGATATAGTGTAGAGAATCAGTTAGCATTTGGCAAGTTCTTGTTAGTATTGAAATAAGATCTGACTCATGCATTGATTTTTAATGGACATTTTAATGAATCATGTTACACTGAGACGGCAAACACTTTATAAATGAGTTGATTTTTGTAGAAGATATTGCTCTATTCAGTCGTATTCGAATAAAACTATAAAATATCTGAAAAAATAATTCAAACCATTCGTTTGATGAAATTACGTGCGTGTTCACTCGATATTGACACAGCTCTAATATTTGATGCATTCAGGAAAGAATAACCACGCATTAACAGGATGGTAATTTAACTGCTAAAATGAACTTTGGAATTCTCCTCTTGGTACTCAATAGTGTTTGTCGTGTGAAGAAATTCAATGGATTAACCATTTCTCAAATGCATTTAAGAGAGTACAACAAACATTTCATATTAATGTGGGAAATCAAAAAAGCAATTATTTGCGTTAAAATATTTAATTTTGTAATTCATTTGCATGTTGTTCCATGATAATAAATATACGTCGTACATGGAATATTCTGAATATTGTTAGAGAAATATTTCTGATATACCTTCATTAGTAGGCGTCCGGTTATCTCGTTAGATAAAGGTAGCAACCTGTTGGGTCAAAAATGCAGTCAACTGATGGTGGTACTTGAGGCATCATGCCAGGGCTCAGGAAAAAAAAAAAAAAATGAGTGCGCTCCCCCACGCTATATGCGACCTCCACAACTGTTGGTCATACCAATAAATCAAAAGGAATAAAAGAATACAAAAAGAATACATTTGGGGACGGTTTGGCTGCAGGTGTTGCTTGAAAATTTATCAGTATTGACAGTTTACAGTCTTCGGGACACCACTCCTAGTTTTCTGTCTGTATTAACTTCTATAGCATTCTCCATATTTGGGGGATGGCAACAAAACAGCGGATGTTTAAAATCAGGGTTTTCTTTCATCTAGATCGGCTGTCATTCCAGATTGACCAATTTCATATAACCGGAACAGCTGAATCAATCTTCGTAAAATTAGGAATGCATAAAGTGGCTAATAATGTACGATTTAGAAAGATAGATAGATATAGAGAGAAATACAGAGATCGAGAGAAAATAGATACATTATTATTATTAAAATACACCTTTAATTGCCGAATCTAGATGCGTCATCAGTGTTGTTGCTTCCATGTGACTGGAAGTTTCGGGTCTAAATAAACAACAGACTTCTTTGATGGGCGACCCGACCGAATATGATCAGTATTCGGCCCGCACCTAGAACAAAAATTTGCCACGAGCTTTAGGACGTGGATTATATAAGTTGCCCTAGTAGACAACAACCAATCAAGACTTCGCTTGGGCTATTCGATGTTATAGATTAGGTATGCATAGTTGTATATATCTTCCTACATGCGGCCATAGAGATAGATATATAAATCATGAACACAGATAGACACACAGATAGATGACAGATAATGAACACAAATAGATAGATAATTAACATAGATGAAAAACAGATTGATATAAATTAAAATTGGGAGATAATGAACACAGACACACACACACAAACGTACACAAACAATCCATTTTTTGTTACAGTTTCATCAATTTCCTGTGATTATTAACAGACTTATTGAAAGTGAAGTCGTTTCAGAAATGATTAACAACTTTGTTCCATCTTGACTGAAATCGGCAGAAAATCGGTCTCTGCTTCAAGCTCTACTGAATGGGCATAAACGATTAGACTAGCGGAATTAAATGAATGAATCAATGTCATTTCTACAGCCTGCTAGTCGCTGACTTTTATATTGGGGCAATACACACATATGCATATAGGAAAAATATGCACAGAGATACAATCATATAGACAGACATACAGACAGATAGATAGATAGATAGATAGATAGATAGATAGAAACAAGGAACATATATATCATCGTCCTATGATGCTGACTAGCAGCTTCTGACATAACCTATCATCAGACAACGTTTTACACAACTTTGTATCTAATTCACTGTGCTTATTTCTAGGAAGGCAGAAAGAGTAAGAGGGTTTCGGTCCCGATATATTTAAAGACTAATATTTTTTCATATTTAACTTGGGTCAATTATATCATTTGTTTAATATACATTAATTTTCAATTACTATTTTCTACTGTGATAGTATTGTTTACTATTTTTATACATTTATGTTTTGTTCTTTGCAAAAGTTGTTATTTAGTTCAGAAAACATTTTATTACATAGACCTTATCTGTCATAAGATTTTAGTATTTGGAAATGTTGGTTGCATATATATATATATATATATATATATATATATATATATTGAAAATGAAATCCTTACAGATCCATAATTGTTGTTAATAAATTTATTTCATGGTCAAAATTCCCAATCGTTCAGACCGTTTTAAACATTAAATAAATTTATTGCCACAAGTTAAGGATCTTTAAGGATTTTTTCATTATTCTTATAATATTGCACTGTTCTTACACTGAGATCTCTTTGGATTCATATCCCTTGGATTTATTACTACTAAATATCACTCGCAATATATATATATATATATATATATATATATATATATATATATATATATATATATATATATATATATATATGCAGTTTTAAAGTTATACAGTATATATATAGTGATTTTCCATGTGTAGCTCGATGTGGCACATGCCGAAATTAGGGTGCACCCAGTGAGGTTCGAACTCACTACACTACTCAGTCGTAACTGTTCAAGCGAGCCAAGCATTACAACGCTTCGAGGTGCACACACACATATATACATATATATATATATATATATATAAATACGCACTTTTATTGCGCTGGAGGGTGTCGTCAGTGATGTAATTACTCAGGTCATTGGGTACTTTCGGGCCTTACAACATCATACCATCCTCGCTGAGTCGACCCCGTCAGAGCTGATAAGGCTCCGACGCACCCTCCTTCTGTACCACGCTATGCGACACTGATTTTTATAATTGTCTCAGCCGACTTGTACTCGAGACTAGCAGGATACACATAGGGAAAGTCCATAGCCCTCAGGTAAGTTGGGTTATTCAAAAAATCAGAAGGAAGAGATTTTTGTTAATTTGTTGCTAGTTTTTAAGTTTATATATTAAAAACAGTGATAATAATATTCCCCATCCAGAATGACTGTAGGTTAACCGATTAAAATAAATGTACTTATAAAAATTTGAGTACAATAAACTACATCTCTATGCGTTTATACAAGTTTTCCGGGTTACAGTTAAAACGCCATTATTAAATTATCCCAAGCCCCCCACCCTCAACAAGAAAAAAAAAAAAAAAAAAAACAACTTTTTTTCTGTATTATAATTTAATATGACTTTCGGTCTAAAATTATGTACAAGACAGTAATTCCCTAATCCCCTGAAAAAATGAATTTTTGCGAAAACTTAGAACCATGAAAAAAAAAACATCGACGTGTGCGCATATACCTATACACACACACACATATATATATATATATATATATATATATATATATATATATATATATATATATATATATATATATATATATATATATATACAAATACACACATACATAACATACATACATACATACACATGCACACACTCAAGTGCTGTTCTTAAAGTTAAAATTCCAATAAACTACCCTACGAAAGATAAATAACTAATATAAATAATAATGATATACCTCGCCCCAAAAGACTGAAGGTTTGACGCGTAAAAACTAAAAAGAAAGAAGTTATACGAGCGAAAAAAAAATGTACGCGTAAAAAAAAAAAAAAAAAATAAAAAGAAAATTACATTGATATGCGTAGGTACAGAATTGTCGTTTAAAATTGAAAATTCACCAATTACCCACCGAAAAGATAAAATGAAAAAAAAATAAGTAAAAAGGGATGACAGTAATGATAAACCCCAAACGACTAGCGCTTAAACGATTAGAATAAATGAATATGTCAATTTTAGTTAAATTCCATCGGCATATGAATATACAGATTTGTTGCTTATATACCTATATATACATTTTGCTTTCCGTTGAAGTGGCAAATTTTAAATTTATGTACAATTTGATCAATGCAAACGCATAGTTTAGATTAAAAAACAAAAGATGAAACAAAAAGAAAGAATAGCACAAGCAAGGGAAATTCAGCAGTAATAAAAGCTTCGAAAAGAAAAACACTCTTACAAACGCTCAGCGTGTGTTAATAAGTATTTTCTGCAAGTAATAATTTAAATTTTACTTTGGTTTTACTTTTATGATTGGTCATTCCTAGATTTTATGGAGCTATGCACTATTTCGCTTAATCCACAGCCATTTGGCAGTTCGCTCAGCGGTGTCGGTAATGGTTTTAATGGCTTTTCGTTTCTTTAAACCCACCAACCCAATATCTGTTAAGGCTCTACAGAGCGACCGTGCTGCAAAACCTCTGGTTCCCACTTCGATTGGCATACAGCTCGCCTTCCAACCATTTGTCCTGCATGCCTCTAATAATTCCTCATATTTGAATTTCTTCCTTTCATTAGCCTCTTCAATGTGCTCTTCCCAAGGGACCGTTAATTCCCACAAAATTACGATTTTTAGATTATTGAAGAAGGACACTATGTCTGGACGTAATTGAGTGTGGGCTATGTGCTCTGGGAACATCAGTCTAGACCCTAAATCGGTCTTTACGGCCCAGTCTGTAGCACGTATGAGTAGGTTTATTTTTGAGTGCTTTTTCTTCTGAGGTTTGGAACCGACTTTTATGAACTCTATGGAACTTTGGTGGGGATTTAATACATTTACTTGTATCGCTAGTCGTAAAATTTCTGAGATTTCTTTTAATATCTCATCGTGCCGCCATTTATAACGACTATCCGCTAGTGCTGATGGACAGCTGCTGAGGATAGGTTTTAACGTTCCTATCTGTCCGCACAATTGGCAATTGGGCGAATCTGATTTGTTCCATAATTTCAGATTAGCGGGGCTGGGTAGGGTGTCGTACACGGCATTGATTAAGAGTTTTAACCCCATGTTGTAATGCCAAATATCCGCCCATTTCACTTTACGGTGGATGATGGACTCCCATTTTGTCCAGGCGCCTTGCTTGCTCATCCCTACCATTTTGGTTACCGTTGATTCTTCTTCGCTTTTCCGCCCTTCTTCATGCAACAGAGCGTATTTTTCTTTCCCTGCTACTTTATCGTATCTAATTGAAGGAAAATACCCCAAGCCAGCACGATCTTTTGCTACAGTACCTAATATAGTTTTTGCTCGGAGCCTTTCTTCTGCCATATTTAGTTCGTTCCTAGCTTCCCATTTCCTTCCTGTGTAGACCTCAATGCCTGCCCCAGCCACTTTGGGGTCATCGGAAAAATTATACTGTATGGTAGATCTCACCTTGGCAACCTTATACTCCTCCACCAGGCTTGTAACTGGAAGATGCTGTAAGTTGGAATTTCCATACAAAGCAATAATAAACAATGATCTAGGTAAACCAAGCCATCTGCGTAGTCTAGCTCTTATACCTCTCTCCATGATTTATACTGTAGAAGTTGTAAAATTATATATGGTTATTGGCCAGAGTAATTTGGGAAGGATCACGTGTTGGTATATCCATACTTTGAAACGCCCGGGTAAACCAGACTTGTCAACCTTGTTTAACCAGTTCTCCAAGTTGACTGTAGTTTGGTCTATTGCTACAGAGTCTTTTAGGGATGCATCAAATCTCTTCCCTAGGCACTTCACCGGATGGGTACGCCTGATGATTTAAAATGTTCTGTTAATATTCCTTTTTTTAACACAATTTTTCAATTCCCTTTAGCAGCCATCTTGCTCCTATGACAGACGTGGTTGTTAATGTCATGTCGTCCATGTACGCACGTATAGGGGGCTGTCTTAGGCTAGATCTTGTAATGGGCCCTCTGCATTCAGTTTCTGCCGCTTTGATCAGCATATTCATTGCCAAAGCGAAGAGAGTTGCTGAAATTGTGCATCCAGTTATTATCCCCCTTTCCAGAACGTGCCAATCCGACATTGATTTATCTGCTACTGCTCTCATTTTGAAATTATTATAATAGTCTGAAATGAGCTCCGTAACATTGAGGGACATGTGGTGTCGCACCAGCGCGGCTTTGACTACTTCATGGGGGATCGAACCATAAGCGTTTCTTAGGTCCAACCAAAAGAACTGCGATGTCTCCTTTACTTCTTTTCGTGTCTTTCAACAACTGCGATATGACACCTATGTGTTCGACCCAACGTGGTACGCCTGGAACCCCTCCTTTCTGAACCGATGTATTGATATAGTCATTTCGAATTAGGAATCT
>CAHIKZ030003790.1:132500-175000 GCA_903632075.3 Acanthosepion pharaonis
AGTCCTGGATGAGAAGTTAGATCTCCTCATTTTACTGTTGAATTTCCTAGATAGTATCTCTGTCTTCTTGTCTAATATTTTATTCTCTCGCACTTCTCGGTTGCAGAACTCTTATCGGGCTTCTTGCTTCCGTGTCAACTTTTATCTTCAGAAATGTAAATACAGTTATATTCTGGCTTTCTTTTTGTTGTTCTTTCGACTCAATACGACTTTTTCAATTTCCTTCACTACTTATACTCTTTTAGTTTCTTTATCATCATGCTTGGGGTGAAGTAAAAACAATATCTGCATATTATTAAAAGAAAATGAATGGTAGCCAAAAAATAGTATCCATAATTAATATAGCAGTCAGATACTTAGAATGATAAATCATTTTTTCCAATCTCTTCAGTTGTTAACACAATTGTGAAGGTATTCCACGGAGGCATGCTTGCTCAAAATCAAATAGAAGAAAGTTTAATATATCTTAGAAAAGTTACTAGGTGCGGCATACTCTCTAGAAAGCTAGAAATTTTAAATAAGATAATTGCCGCTAACGCTTCGAAGATTGTTTGCAATAATGAAAACAGCAGATTATGTCTGTAGATAGGCATGAAATATATGCTGCGGCAAAGTATCCTCTTTTGATTGAATGAAAAAAGAAAATTATGCCTCAAAATCAAGAAGCGCGAATAACTCATAATATGTAAAATTGGAGTCGTTGATAAATCACGTTTTTATCGTCGTATGAACGTTACTGAAATATTAGAGTTACTGTTTTCAATCAGAAGAAATTTTTGAAGAAGACATGTTGTAAATTGTTAAGAAGACTTTTTGGAGATAATTTTGCGAGATTGCATTATGCATAGCTTCTAAAATAAATATCATAGTATGAGTAAAAGATGTTATGTTATAATGACCGAATGGTTATATTTGAATGTGCTTATTACTTTATAAATGCGCCAGTGAAAATGGCACATCATAGCAAGCTTTTAATAATTTCACAACACTGTTAAATATCTAATATGAATTAAAACGCAACTGCCATTTCAGTTTTGAAATTAATAATACTGTGAGTTTCCACTGGCTTTAACCAGGATAATAATGATTTGATTTTTGTATGTTTAATATTAATGCTTATTGTAATATTAACTGTTTTCCGTTAAGGAAACTTTATCACTCATTGAGCGAATAGCCAGTGCTACTTTAGAATGAGATTAAAAAAATTGTTAATTTTTGAGGAGAATAAATTAATCTTGTTCTGTAAATGTTATCGCTATCTTCCGTATTGATGGCTGCTATCTTCGTAATCTTTTGCTTGAAGTAGTGGTGACGCCAACCTCTTGATTATGCTATCATTTTCTATTTCGGTGTCATGTCCATTTTGTTGCTGTTGTTGAAAGTCATCAAGTAGTGTAGCTTGTGTTATTTGGTATATTTATTGCTTGTGATTCTGTACTATCAGTCGACGAAAATGAAGTATGGTCCTAGCTAAAACCTTCAGGCTTCATTCGCTACACCCACGATGCCATTTGATAATATTTGTTTAAAAATGTCAGGAATGAAATTGAAAAAATAACCCGAGAAAATTTTATATAGAGTATACATTATATGAAATAATATCTTAATTTACAAAATATATGTTATGTTATAGTTTTAAATATTAATAATTTATTATTACGTGAAGCAAAACTTATTTATGTTTTCAATTATGGTCTTCTCTTTCCTCCATTGTGAAGATATCTGCTAAAAAAAATAACACCCCCCCCCTAAATAATAGAGAAGCACTTACACTCATATTCAAACAAGAATACAGCTTTTAAAATTTAATAACAAAACTGGACACGTGCGGATAGTGAAAATGCAAACGTTGCTGAAAGTAATTGTAGCGAATAGTGCTACAAATTTATATTGCCAAGTTTGCTAGTATTCACTAGTTTGAATCAACAGATGATAATTTTTACGGGTGTGATCGTTAAAAAATTGTGACTATGGGACTGACAATTTTCAAAACAAACGATTTCTTGTTTCAAAATACACTACTTTCAATACCTGGAGGACATGAGGAGGCACGGTGGAGTAGAGGAGGCACGGTGGAGTAATGGATAGCGGCTTGGATTGAGGAATCGGAGAGCCAAGTTCGAATTCCAGTCGAATCCATGACATTTCACTTGGGAAAGGTGTGAATCCTCTTCTTCTCCCTCCAGCTATGGGTAAATAGGAGGACAGAATGGGTTCTAAAGCCTTGGATGGCAACTGGTCTAGGAGAAGGAAAACTCTGAATTAAAAACCTGCGGAGGGTCGTTTGGGGACCTTGTGGCACGTAGTGCTCCAGGTCTCTGTAATCGGCCCTTCAAAAAGTGTGGATGGTCCTGCACGAAACCTTCACCACTATAATCAAATCTCATGTGCTATACATGCGGGTTGGGGACCGCCTGTGAATTCCTAATTCCCATGAAACTCCAATATTGGAGCCGGCTCAACCCACTTCGGGTGAATGCCGTTACAGGTACAGGAAGGGAACCTGGAGGACATTTACAAATATACTTTTATATGAAGAACGTCATATCTATCAAGAGTAGAGAAAACGAAATTTATATTTTACTAGTTAAAGTGATTAAAAAATTGATTGATCAATGGATTCGTTTTTTTTACGGTTTATCTACCATCGATAGGTTATTTAAAGCCAGAAAATGGTTTTAGATTGTAATGATTTTTTGTCGCGGGAGATAATATTGAATCAATGGTATAAGCTTTGCTAATTAACACCTTGCTGGCAGGAGAAGCGGGTTCATACCTTTCCTAAGAGTATTTGAGAATAAGAAGACCCAACGGAAATGAAATCTCGACTCTCCGATCAACAATCCTGGGCCAATTCATTACACCAAACCCACATCCCAGCTTACATGTGGCCATCCTATCTTCGTTGAACGTACGGGAACCGATGTTTCAACGTGATGCGGCCGTAAGCATTTTTTTTTTTAAATAAAGGAAAGAAAAATTGTCATAGTATTTATTTGTGCGTGTACTTCCCAAATGGCTATATTGAAATTTAAGTAGTCGTCTGCCAGATGACTATGTCTCCAAAGACATAAATACAGGATATGTCTATCCTGTTTCTGAGTGATCAAAAATATGTTTCAATATTATATTCCCGTATAAAACGCATTAGAAGAGATCAAATTCACGGCGTTGCATACACTTTCGCATAGACGCGCTTGGCAAAAGCATGTCTTTCACTTCTACCTCATGCTATGCGTTAAAAAAAGCGGCTAATCTAGTCTAATAGAAAGACATCTTTGAATACTTCACCGTCTAGAAAACAACTGAATACACTCAATCAGCATTTCCTAGAATATAAGACAATTCACAGCTTATAATATATCTATGTTGCGAAAGCCAACAGCTAGTAGCAGTCAATTCTTGGAAAATAAGGCACGGCGCTATATTGACATTTTAATTCTTAATTATTACTAAATCGAGTAATCATACTAATTCTTATTGATATCACTCATGAATATTACATCTTTCTACACTGATAAAATACTGCGAAACTATTCCTTATTTAGCTAAGACTTCAATTGAACTTTGTAGTTAAATAACATTCAATATTGTACTCAACATTAATTACCTAAACTTACCCTTTTTATTAAAGTTTTTCAGTTAGTGATGCAAACAATACTTGTGCGTCTTGCGTGGCTGTTGTCTCTGCGTTAAGTGGGATTGGTAATATCTATGCACTCGGATTCAATTTCGTGTAAGTACCGTTGGAAAGGAAAGAGTGCGTTTTTATTCCCCAGCTAGGTAGTAATAGAAGGGCTTCATTGATTATCGTTCTTCGGTTGACCAGCAAACTCGGACAAGGAATTATTTGAAATTAAAACCGTTTGAGCATGGATTGAGCAAAACTACACCGTAAGATCTCCTTGCTACTGATTGCGTAGCAGTAATACATAACGTTACGTGGTGAGTTTGTGTGCTTATATATAAGAGATGAGTTGGGCACCTTCAGTTGGTGTAATGGTTAGCAAGCTTGTCTCGCTAAAACAATTAGGACTGAGTAGTGATTTGGATCCTCACTAGGGGCCTCATAATTCCGGCCTTGTGCCACATCTAAGCTACGCTTGGAAAATCACTATAAGAAATGGGCCTAAAATACATGCAGTAATAACAATTATAATTTTCAATTTAAACATAGATGATGCTTGAAAAATCAGGGTATTATGACAAATAATATAAACTTAAATATGATCAGATTTGAATAAACATCGAAAGTAACACCCGTACTAATTTTCTAATGCGATTTAAAAAAAAAAAAGAAGAAAAAAAAGTGCCTGAATAAAACAATAAAGATTATTTCGATGGAAACAGTTCAGTATACTTAAAATATATTTACGGATGTCAGATTTTATTCTTCAATTAAACTATAGACTCGTGACAACAATTTAAACTAACGTTTAATCATTTCCATTTCTCTCACCTATTGTTAGAAAGAATAATTTTGAAATCAGGAAATTTCAAACTTTAAGTAAAATGGACAAAATATGTGGAAAATATACGATCGCGGTTCAAATTGGCACTAAATTGAGCTAAACATTCATATCTCTTTCTTAAATGCACATATTCATGACGTCATCTTAAAGTTACCATTCTGGTCATATGATTAAAACTTAAAATTAAATGCTCAGGACGTAGTCTTAATGTTAGCACTTCTTTCATTCATAAGTTTAAAACTAAAATTACAGGCTCGTGACGGCAACATAAAGTTGCCACTTCGTTCATTCATATGTTTAAATCATAAAACCACATGCTCATAACGTCATCGTAGAATTACTACTCCGTTTATTTATATGTTAAATCCTTAACTTTTTAAACCCTTTACGCCATCGTAAGTTTTACCATTACGTTTATCCGTCTGAGATGAGGTATTATGTAAACTATTTACATTAATCAGACAATTCTCCCCACCTTTGTCGCCACATTTATTACAGCGTTTCGGCCGTTGTACGCTCCGGCCTTCTTCAGGTGATTGGAATGTCGAACTGAACCCTTTATTTCGCTCACTGAGGTAGACTGTTCTAGTTCTGCGTGGCATGTCTAATGGATGTCAGTTATCAGTTATCTCCTGTTAATTCCCCTCTCCAAGTTCTCCACAGCCATACCCGGGTACTGTTAATTCCCTTCTACAAGTTCTCCACTGCCTTAACAAGGTACTCTAAATTCCGCTCTACAAGTTCTCCACTGCCTTAACCAAGTATTGAACTCACACTCTCTGGTTCCTGTCACTGGATCTAACTAACGCCATTATCCACTGTGTCATGTTACGTTTATCCATATATTTTATTACTTCATAATTGCATTCAATCGCTCATATTCAAGGAATCTTCAATTATGTTTTTACATATACTTATAGATGGAATGATTTCTTTTACGGCTTCTCAACCTTTTGCCTGATATTAAAATCCAGAAAATATTTTCAGATTTTAAGAAAGTTTTGGATATAGTAATGAATTACTGATAAAATCCTACTAATTATCCATAGCAGGGAAAAGAGAGGGATTCGTACATTTACATAGACTATTTGCGTGTAAATCAATATCATGATCCCAAATGGAATTGGAACTCGGCTCTCCAATTTCCAATACATAACCGTTATCCATTTCACCACTAGCACATCCAAGATTAGATCATCTACTCTTGCCTATTGGTCACCCATCTAAGTACGGAGCAATCTTGACGATGGTTAACCATGGTGAGCTGATACATATTAGAAATTACACAGCATGCATGAATCCTAACGATTCCATTAATGAAACCATCATTGACATTAGTATTTTATTGTCTCCTAATAAAACAGCTTGAATTTAATAAATTAACAACATATAAGGTTGAATCAAATTCCGATGAAATTCCCGTTATATATAAGAAATTAATTAGCGATATCAAGAAGGAACCTACATATTTCTTAAAAATGAGTTATTTATATCCATAGACTCTGCCATGCAACATTTTAGGGCCACCTCCGTAAAGTAAATACTTTCGCTAATTTTACCTTCAAATCAAGAGTGATGAGATGTATGCTTTCCTCAGTGTATTTCATGAGCTTTGAAGGTTAGAAAACAAGTCTCTCTATTTTCGTTAATGTTAAAAGGATATGAAAAAAATTGTCTGTCACCCGCACCTATTTCACATTTCAGCTCATTTAAGTTTAATTCTTTTTTTTTTCCAAAAGTAGCTCTTATTATTACAAGGAGAACTGGGATTCAACTATAGAGTTAGTAATTAGTATTTGACACGAATAATTAGCAAACTTTCTTGTAGTATTGAATCCCACAATGTCCAGATTTTATCAATGGTAATTTTCCCATCTTTTTTGGTAATAATTTCAACGGTTATCTTGGAGCACTCATTTCTTCCGTAACCACCGCAGTAGTTCCATGATATTGAGATCAGAACATTATGCTGGCCTGTCTTCCCAGAATTAGAACATTTCCATCTGCAAGAAAATATTTCTTCCAGTGGACGTGTAGTATGTAGCAATGCCATTCTGAAAAATGTCCATTTCTTTGTAATCTAACAGAAGGTTAGGCCGTAGTAAATAAATATTTTTCCCTCTTTAGGTTTTCATCAACTTTTAGTAACGTTTATATACCATCGTTTTTGATGCAACACCACGCCATTATTTGTCCATTATTAAATTTCACTGTTTGTTTGTTTGGTGTGTTGTATTGTTTCTTTTAAGAACTGGTCCTCTTGAATATTCTCTTACATTAGTATGCAACTTTATTTTCCATTCCTTTGTAATGTGAGGCCAGTGTCTGTTGAGGCTGGGGAAAACATCTAACCGATTGCTCTCCCAGCATCTACGGTGGTAATAGGCAGAGAGGGGACTGAGACACGAAGTAATAAAAAAAAAAAAGAATTATTCCAAAACTACAAAAGTTTACGAACAAAATGCCGACGCGGCCGAATTTACCAGACGCCATATCACCCCACCTACAGACTGTTAATTTTTCGTTGCTTTTATTAGCATGAGCCATCTTACAAAGACCCGGATATTGACCAGTTGCAGAGAGGCCTGTATCTAGAGAGGCCAAGCTGTTCTGCTGCTAACGGAGGAAACCTAAATGGAACAGGTGTCGACAGATTTTTCGCGCGCGAGGCGGAACCTCTTTTGCGTCTGTGCCGACGCGCGTTTGCCACACATTCCTCTATAAAAAAAATTACGTTTTGCCACATTCCATCATTCCAACTTAGAGACATTCTTGCAAATAAGGCAATCTTCTATGAGGATTTTCTTATGTTAATGATGATGATGATGTGTACTACTATACGCCCGGTTAAGTTGTTTATTCTTAACCTGCCATGAACCCCATTTGGGGATCTTTTAAAATTAAACTCACTACATGTTATTCCTTGTATTTACATTGAATTGTTCACATACATTGCATTTGCAGAGGTATATTCTACAACACTTAGCCATTAAAGTTTTTTTTTATTATTAGCCGTAACTAATCATAGAAGACACTTTCTGTCGTAATTTTACATTTCACAAGTAGAAAAATAATGGATATTTTGAATATTTCTAATCAATATTATTTTTTCATGTTTTATACACATAATATAGTTGATGTTCTAGTTTCTACAAAACCGACAATGGTAACTTCTGAAATTGAACGTAAGAATTAAATAAACTCCTAAGACACCTCTCTGAGACAAAAATCCGCATCAAAATTTTGGCTGTTAATAGGTTAATAATTTGCTGATGCAACTGAGAGTAAAACTGCATTCATTCCTCAATTTTCTGGCTGTTATGCATACATAGACTAGTACGATTTTCTCTCATCTCTCTTGTATGACTTTTGTGATGTTCGGGTTTTCTTTTCCCTTGCCGTAGTAGCAAACGTATTTCGGTTGGTTTGAACACCGTTTCTGTAAATTCCCAACCGCTTGGCTGCTTCTTTTTTACTGAGTCATATTTCCCTTCAAACTCACAAGCTTCGACTTTGTTCCAGCAGAAATTGCAGCAATGATTTTCGTGTAAACAAAGCAAGCTAATGTTCAGTTATAATGACTTGCCAATGCAACTCATACTCATCTAGTAAGATGGAACAAAGCCGACGACAATTTCTCGAAATCAGCAGTACTAAGACGTTATCATCTATGATCTTACATTAGCCTAATAGTTTCGCATTTCCTTTTTTTATCCTCGGATAGAGGAGGAATTGAGGCTATGCTTTGTCTCATTCTCTCATTAAACGGTGAATTAACTTCGCTGAGGTCACGTGTACAGTAATTACGAAGAGATAAAAAAAGGTGTTTATAATGATACGCGTTGATAGAGAAGGATGAAGTTATTCCACTGAGTTATTGAGTATGAACAGACAGGATGAAACCAAGGATAAGTTTTCTGCTTCCTTTAGTATTTCACTGCTGCTACGAAAGCTTCGATGACGGCTTTCACATAGGAATTCAGCTTGTTGGCAAAATTTTCAATATTTCACTCCAACGCACGTTGCGAAGAAAATCATGAAACGAATTCAAATCAGTGCGTTGATAATAGACAACAAAATTTCGTTTCGTTTTCGTTATGAACTCTAATAATTTTTATACATATATAGACATTTTTTGTTGGCTGTCAATGGCGTTATCAATCTGCAAGATTTTTCTATTGGATTTATGGAGTAGTTTGGATTTAGTTGTAAGAAAGTCTAATTTTACTATAGTTCTTCTGTTTGTTGTTAATGTACTGTCTAATAACACTTTGAATGCATTTAATATTTCACATATTAATTATACAGATAATTTTATTATAATCAATTAAATACTGGGCATGTTACAAGAATATTCGTGTAATATTAAAAATCGTATAATTCCATTATATTTTCTATTCGTTATGAAATTCCCAATATTATAAAGAAAACTATCACTTAGCGTGAGCAGAGATGTTTCATTACAAAGAATTTCCTTCCATTTTTAATGATATATCTAATTGGAATATATTTTAATATTAATCAAATTACATTCATAAAGACATGTGATTGCTTTGGAAATTAGATGCGTGTTAAAGATTGATGAATCGAATCATTTTAAAGCTTGAATCAAATAAAATAATAAAATTATCTTATGGAAACTGAAGGAAATGCATATATTATATAGGACGTGTGCATAGAATATCAGATAAATGAGAATAAATTGCAATACTTTCCTACAGAAAACACTATACATATCTTCAAAGACATTTTTGTCTACATGTTCAACCGATAAAATCGAACAAGCATTATTCAAACAAATTCATGCGGACAGACGTAGTGAAGTCTCAGAAGCGTTTATAAAGTTCCTATTATTATGTGGGTAATGGAAAATTACAGAGGTTTATCGGTAAACTTTAAGCAATATAGATTAAATCTCATCCTCTCTCTCTCTCTCTCTCTCTCTAACAATCTGACTCTCTCTCTATTTTGTTATATGTAGTTAACTTTTTTCCGTCATATTTTTATTAGTGCAAACCTTATTTTTAGAGATATGCGTATTTCCATAATACACTGCATTTTTTTTTTTTTTGCAAAGAACTTGACATTGTGGACTGACAGATGTATATGGAAATAAAAGACGCATATGTACTTTTAAAGACCACAAACTAAACTTCGATAACAACCAACAATCGAGGTTAATTAACCACTCTAAAACAGAGCTAAGTCTATTTTTCAAAAAATATAATTAAAAAAATAATTATTTCAATTAAAGAAACAATTCTATAACCTCAGGATTGATTCTTCCGATGCTATGAAATGTTTTCATAATATTCGGAATAAAAATAAAATACTCTTTTATAAATTCGATATTATAGATAATTACCCCTCCCTTTCTACAGACCCCTTACTAAAAAGTATAGATTATGCGAGGAAATTCGTTAATATTAAAGATGAAGAATCCTAGATTGTCTTAGCATCTAGAAAGACAGTATTGCTTAAGAAAAAATCCGACTGGATTAAAAATCCCAATACTAATTTTAATGTCCATATGAGGGCATACGATTCCGTTCAAATAGCCGATCTAGTAGGATTTTACATCCTATACATGCCTAGTAGAATAAAAGACAGTAAATACATGGGTTTATATAGAGATGATGGTTTTATTTTCAAACGAGACAAAATGGCGCACTATAATAAAGCCTACGGAAAAATCATAATATCTTGGGTTTAAAATACAAATTACATCCAACAGCAAAATAATTAATTTTCTAGACATAACTTTAAACCTCTCAAATAACACTTATAAACCATTTCACAAATACATTCATCCTCTCTTATATATCAATGTTAACTGAACCTACACCATTTCAATAATTAAACAAATCCACCAAACTTTTAACACTAGAATAAATAGATTGTCTTCAAAACGGGTAATTTTCGATGAAAATAAGAACAATGAAGCTACCTACAATGAAGCCCTCCATAGAAGTGGCTTGAACAAAAATTAACTTATCATGGATATTTGGATAATAAAAATGGTAAAACCAAATATTGGAAAATAAAAGTTTTATGGTTTAATCCCCCATTTTGTAAACTATCCAACATTAATATAGAAAAATACTACCTTGGACTAATAGAAAAACAATTTGTTAAAATTGACCCACTACACAGAATCTTCGACAGAAAAAAAATCTCTAATTCCTGCACTAATAACATGTACAGTATTATAAATTTTCATAATAGATGTACATTAAATAAATTATTTCACAAAGACAATTCACTTGCAATTGTAGGACCAAAGATGAATGCCCAGTTGGAAGCAAATGTCAAGAGGAAAACGTCATTAACCAAGCAACCATATCTTAAATGAAAATGAAAATAAATATTTTAAAAAAATCCTATACAGGAATTTCATCTGGAAAGCTCAGATTACACAAACACAGGCATTCATTTTTTGACGAATCTGTAAAATATCTCTATACAGCTCTATCAAAATAGTTTGGGGATTTAACACCCCAAATAGAATGGAAAACCCTCAATAATTCCAAAATTCTCTACAATTTTAGCAATTGATGTAATCTTTGCAGCGAAGAAAAAATTAAAATAATTAAATATTAAATATTGAAGGAAAGAAATGAAATTATATTTAAATCTCGCCATCGAATTATGCATTTATTCTTCAATGTCTCCCATTTAAAAGTAAGAAGTGTCTGCCTACTTAGAAATGTTATATTTAAAGCAGCATCGAATTTTCTCTGAACTCTCAGAGCGAATTCTGCAAATAGTTAATTATACGAGTTTTAAAGATAGTTCTTCCGATTGTTGCTTGTTATAGTATTTGAGTTCTGATAATTATATGTATTACGTGTTAAATATTATGAATATATTGAAGAAACATAAATATATATTTAAAAGATCATCTATTCTTATGGCATTTGACAGAAGAGATGTTTGGAAGAGTTTCGTTAAAAACTCATCCCACACTCCTTCATCCAACAAGATATCTTTCTCTCCCTTCTGTTTTCATTTTTAACCCTTCCTGTCATTTAATGACTCCCACCACCATAAAAATTTTCTTTTCGTTCTTTCTTGTCTGACTTTTTTTAAAATCCATTTATTTCCTGTGAGTAGTTCATTTAAACCAGCCAGAAGATGCAGTGTGAACCACATGCGAAAATTTTTTTTTAAGTTTATAACTGGAAAATTCAAATGTAATGTAATTAAAATATTTCTGAATTACATTGCTATGTATGCTTTGTTAATATATTCATGCATTGAACTATCTACACAGTGTTTTAGCTGAATGTTCATTTTTTTGGAATTCCTTGAAATTATCCACATAATCAAAGAATATATATATATATATATATATATATATATATATATATATATATATAATAAAGACATAAAGATTTTTTTATTTCATATTTATTTTACAGATATACTCAATATTTATATCTGATTTTTAACACACAAGATTGCACTGAAGCACGCACACACACACACAGAACACACACACACACACATATATATATATATATATATATATATATATATATATATATATATATATATATATATATATACCAGTTTGTCAATTATTTCTCTGTATTTAAATAATCTTTAACAATTTTATATATAATTTAATAAAAAAATATCCTTATTTGTACTTGGACGAATATCTTACCATAAAGTTCCATCCTTGGAACAGCATATAGTGTCTTTTGGTTAATATCTTCTCCGGGAACGAAATCTTTTCTTTTGGAAATATTCAAATGCACAATCCAAAATTACCCTCTTCGGAGCATTTCATTGCTCGATCCCCACTACTCTCTCGTAATCTCTTCTTGTCGTGCTTGCTTTGCTCTGATATTGTTATTCAGTTATTTCCTGACAAGATGAAACCCTTCAGAAATCAAGGGTAATTTTCGACATAATTTTGAATTTTTAAGTAAATGTTAGTGATTTGATCATTGGTGCCAACACCCAGCGGCGATAGTCTGTTTCATTCATAAACTGAATTATCAGAACAGTTTTAACATTGCATCTGCTCTATATGAAATGTTGGGCACTTTAACACATCAATATAGCATACATTAAAACTATAATTATCATATGTACAGGGTGTATAAAAATACATTTACAAAGATTTTATGAAGCTTCCTCACAACAGAACATGTTCAAATGTCTACATCAGCATTTGTGCAAAAGGTCATCGTTGAACATCTCCAAAGCAACTCATAAGAAAGGTTCTAAATGTCCTCCGCTTGCGTCTATACACGGATGCACCGTTGAATCACTAAATAGTGGACTCCTTCAAATACTCACAGTCCCATGACACGTTATTTATATTGTAAATGTCGAATAAATTATATTTGCTCCTCTACTCTGTATTCGCACCCTTTTAATTTATTCCGTAATTACCAATCCTATACTTGGATATATATATATATATATATATATATATATATATATATATATATATATATATATATATATATATATATATATATCTTTTTGACATTATATTCATAATCCTGTGAGAAAAAATCTTATGAATTTTGAAATCATATGAGACATTTACAAACATATTTCTCTGAACCTCAGCATCGGTGGAATTAAATAAATATCTTTATTTTAAATATGATGTGTTGGAAAATATTGTAAACTTATTTTAATCAATAAGTCACTAACATTATCCTCTATTTATTGCACAATCATACACTTACGTATATCTTTCATTTACACCTGTTAACAACTACCACTTTTCATGGAGAAATACTGATGAAAATATAATTAATTTAGAAAAAATATAAGATAGATTGCTCTGAAATTAATTTGCAATTTTCTTTCCGCTGGAAAGAAAATTGTATGAGCATTATTTCTCCGAATGTTATTTAATTTTTAAAGAGATTCAATGAAAAATGCCAAAACATATTTTGTTATCAATAAAAAATGAATGTAATTAAATCCATAAGAATTTTTTGTTTTGATTAATACATAGCAAATATTTCTTGAATAATGTACAATTAATCAAATGTGACAAATTCTTAGAATTTCGCGATATGCTAGTATCAGTTGAATATATTCATTATAATACAAATCGCATTTCTATCTATCTATCTATCTAAATATATATATATATATATATATATATATATATATATATATATATATATATATATATATTATAAATTAATTGATTTAAAATATGTTTTTTCCGCTACACAATTCTAACCATGTTTCAAAAATAGAATCTAAAAGCCCCGAATTTAATTTTGCAATTAAATTAAAAGCATTTGTTCCATTTCATCCTCAAGCGAATTTTGGAGTAACTTTTAAAAATTACTCGGTTTTAAAGACACAGCTAAAATCACGTTTCTATGGTTACCGAATATTCTACTTCAATTGGTCAAGGGATGTCTAGGTTTTCCTTATGCCAGTATCATTGTATCAGTTATTAGCTACAATTTGGTAAGGGGTAGGGATGTATTTTTCAATGAAAATTGACATCCATTGAATGCATGTCGTCTGGATTTTTTTTTAAATTATTGTTAACGATAAAAAAATTCTTACGGCATTATTTTTTCCATTTATAAATTTAAAAATTTTCGGGGGTGTTCAGATCATAATACTTTTTATTTAACTACGATTTGAAATATTCTCATTTTTAATTTTTATTATACTATATTCTTTTTAAGAACAGTTAAATGTATTAGAATCCACTATATTATGTAGGATTATTTTAACATCAAGTTTAAGTATGTATATGAGGTTAATTTTTTTTTTCTATGAAAAATTTATGACTATGACGGCCAAAATGGTTACTTAATTTCACTGGTTTAGTAAACTTTTATTTTATATATAAACTTATTAATATGTTGTTTCTCATGTATGTACAATGGACATGGGTCATTCAAAAGCTTACATCTTATATACATTCTTTCTTTATATATATATATATATATATATATATATATATATATATATATATATATATATATATATCTTTACAGCCAAAAAACAAAAGTTACCTCAACATGGAAAATATTAATTATTAAACTGATGCACAGGGACCTCGATGAATTTATATGCATATGCAATTTTTACAGCAAAAACACAAAAATTGCCATGTTGAGATAAAATTTGTTTTTCCAATTTTTTACTCGGTAACGATTTGTCCAAAGATATCTGCCAAAAAATTGGAAATGAAAAAATAAAGATTTAAACACATCAGAACTAGAAGAAACCAATCGTCAAGTGCTTTAAATCCTTAGTCCAAAAAAAAACAAAAAACAAACGAGTACAAAAACTATAAAGCAGAGTGCTCAATACGGCAGTCATCTGTGAAGATGGGCAGTCAACATATAATCACACACAGACACAGAAACACACACACGCGCGTTTATATAGTTTTTTTATATGGGTTTGTGTGTATACATGTGTATACATATGCGTGTACTTTTAAGCGATAAACAAGACCTAACTATATATATATATATATATATATATATATATATATATATATATATATATATATATGTATCCTTAACGTAAAGTGGCCCATCTCTTCTTCTCAGGGCCTGTTATACAAGTATAGAAAATTTATAGATTAAAACCCAAACGAGATGAGCTGGACATGTGGTACGCATGGATAACAGTAGGTTTCCGAAGCAGCTATTTTATGGTGAGCTTGCAAATATTAAGCACCCTCAGCATAAGCTAAAAAAAGATTTAAGGATTGTGTGAGGAATAACTTGAAAGAGCTTAGTGGTGGTGGTGGATGGCCGGAAAACCTTGTTAGTGATCGGATGAATGTCGTAGGTGTCTTGCAGAAGGATGTATGTCGTCAGATAAAAAGGCTTCAGCACATGCAGCACTGAAAAAGGGATTTGAACATTTTACCAGCAGCTTGGATGACAGCACTGAAAGCTGGAAATGCGAGACATGTTGAGGTATCCTACTGTCAAATGATGGCTATGAAATCACATCACAGGCGACCTCACTGTGTTGCCACCACGACCCAGTGATATTTCATGGGTAATCTGCAGGGAAGTATGTGAATCTACATCTACAATGAAGAGGCATATGGTGGTGCATAAAGATGACCTACCACAGCAACATCCACTTAACCTTGTGGATACTATAGGTCTTGTAAATAAGCTGTTGGTTTCGAAAACATTCGTGAGGAAACAATGATCTAGATTGGATTGTGCAAGATGGCAGTCATCTGTGAAGATGGGAAGTCAACATATAATCACACACACACAGTTTTTGTGCATGTGTGTATTCATGTGTATACGTATACATCTACTGAACCCTTTTTTCGCTCACTGGGGTAGACTATATATATAGTTCCACGTGCCATGTTTGATGGATGTCAGTTATCAGCTATCTCTTGCTAAGTTTCCCTCTGAAAGTTCTCCACTGCCTTAACCGGGTATTGAACTCACGCTCTTTGGGTCTATCACTGGATCTAACCAACGCCTTTATCCACTGTGCCATGAATTCTGGGTATTATAAAGCTAATGTTTTCATTTTTTACCAGTGCTCATTTTGCAATTTTGCTGTTATCATTGTTGTATATATATATATAACAATATATATATATATATATATATATATATATATATATATATATATATATATATATATATATATATATATATATATATATATATATATATATATATATATATATATATATATATATATATATATATATATATATATATATATAACAACAATATATATATATATATATATATATATATATATTTGCCCTCGACTATAAAACAATATACACCGTATTTTGTTTAACTGAATGTACATTTGATCAAGTTGCTGGTAGTAAAATTTGACCCTAATGGCTTGCTCAGAATTCAGAGAGCTGTGATGGATAACATCAATGGCGACTCAGCAGAGAGCCGCTATAATCTTCTGTTGATGCAATACAGTTTTGGAACTTTGTCATGACTGAGTCATTGACCTGATCGTTTGCGCTTGTCATTAAAGATCCAGTTCTCATTACACGTCAATATACGTGCATGAACTGGATCAGTCGAATTTCGCAGATGCAGCATCAAATAAATTTCAAATTCTCGACGTTGTCGATTTCCAGTGAGTTTATATGGAACCAATTTATCGAGTTTCTTCACCTTGCCACTTTGCTAGAGGTAATTCGATATTGTTGAAATAAGGATCCCATTATTCAAGACATTTCTCTGGCGATCTGAAATTGTACATTTTTTTCGACACGCTTTTCACACAGTAATTGGCAATTGGAGATGGACCATTTTGATCTGATCCTGTGTGAAGAACATCTGAAACCAGCGCCGTACTGTCCGCTTATAAGTGAACCATCTGGTAATGTTGCCAGCAGTTTGAGAAGAATCATGACGAAATTGAACTCTTGCAAAACAGTAAATGAATTTCGTCTTTTTATGTTCTAGATGAGTGGAATAGAGTGTTGTAAGTCAAATTATGAAGAAGACTGGTATCCAATTAATAATGAAGACACACAAATACATAGTATTGCGTAATATATTTTGTGCAACTGTATAAATATAATACTATATTAAAACACCAAATCTTTATTCTAAACTTGCAGATTACTTTCCAAAGTAACTAATACAAATAATCACTATTAAAACCGTAATTCTTTTTTCTTTCTAGGATAAACGCTTTAATTTGCCCGAATAAATTTTAAAATCGCTACTCATGTAGATATACGTTTGTTTATTGATGTATATTTTGAAACATTATTACATTTTTTCTCACTTTTAATCCAATGATAAATCCAATAGATAAGTTCATGACATGCTTTGGATTTTTTCATTCACAATCGTACATAGATAGATAGATAGATAGATAGATAGATAGATAGATAGATAGAAAGAAATAAATAAAGAAAGAAAGAAAGAGGCTGAATAATGAATGAAAATAAAGAAAGAAACAGGAATATATATATATATATAATGGATAAAAGTTGCTTTGAGGAATCGGAGAGCTAATAACCTTAGGAAAGGTGTGAATCCTGTTATTCTCCCTCCAGCTATGGGTAAATAACAGGAGAGACTGGGTTCTATAGCCTTCATACACGAATCCTTCACCACTGTAATCAAATATCAAGTGCTGTTTTCGGGCTGTCGGCTTCTTAGTAACCGATCTGCTTGATCCTCATACGTTGAAATCGACAGGAGAGACGTATATATATATATATATATATATATATATATATATATATATATATATATATATATATATATAAACAAATGAAACAGGCTAAGATAGATAGATGAATGGATGGATGGATGGAAGGAAAGAAAGAAAGGGGCAGAGGTGGATATGTAGTTTGAAAAATAGAAAGTTGCTGGGATTGATCGATGCATAGATAGATATATTCATATATAAGGGAGAGAGATAGAAAGAAAAAGAAATAAGCAGGCTGGGATATATTTATCTATCTATATATATACATACACACACACACACACACACACACACACACATATATATATATGTATATATATATGTATATATGTGTGTGTGTATATATATATATATATATATATATATATAAATATAATGAAAGACAAAAAACAGGCTGAAATATATATATATATATATATATATATAGATAGATAGATAGATAGATAGATGGAAAGAAGGGTAGAGGCTGAGATGGATGGAAAGAAAGAAAGAGATAGGCTGGGATGGATATATATATATTGAAAAACGAAGATGCTATGATTGATCGAGGCATAGATATATACAAGTTAGATAGATGTGAAAATGCAGACACCGACATTTCACCGATTATTATTATCATGCCAATTCCCTTCGTTTCAATACATCTGTTCATCTTAATAACAATCTCCGAAATATTTTTATCGCAGGAAGGAGAAAAACTTTTATTATAACAGCAAAAATTAATATTTATTTCTTTCTGACGTATTTTGACAGCATGCCATTCGTGAATAAATACATAGATCACCACTAACATAAATAATTCTTGCTGAGAAAACATCTGTATTATTTATTACATTAAGCAGTTTCCAAATACGTTACTTAAATATGCTATATTCAAACGAAGTACCTACGTAGCTGTTTATTTGTCTGTAGCATTTCATATCGCCACACACATATGCTGACACATAAACAATTTTCGTACAGTACTGACGAAAATCCCGCTTTAGATTTCGACCTTGTGCCACATTATATTGCCATGTAGGCACAGGTATGAATGTCTGTTGTGACATATGCCGGCCATTTATCCGTGGTGTAATGTTTAGTGAGCTGGTCTGGCGATACCAGTTACGACTGATTAGTTGATTAACTGGGTGTTCCATATTTTCGACCTTGTGACACATGTAAGCTTCGAGATGGTTTCATTGTCAACATGCTTATCTCACTAGATCCGATTATGAGTGACAATTGAATTCATCACTAGATGCTTTGTCCTTTTGCTACTTTTGACCTACGCTTAGAAATATTGGACACATCGATGTGGTGCAACTTTTGGAAAACTTATCTCTCTACATCATTTTCGACTGTGTAATAAGTTTTGTCCTCACTGAATACCCCATACATTCGCCATTGTGCGTAGAAAAAGAATAATTTTTCTACAGTAGTGACGAGGACCCACTTTAAACTTCGACCTTGGGTCACAATATTTTGCGAAGTGGGAGACAATCGTTTAACGGCATGGGATAATTGTCCACACTATAAATGTTTAATATATAAAATAACACTGAACTAATTGACTTTACTTTTAAAAGGTTTCAGATAAAAGGTTTAGTTATCTTGAAACCATTTTTGCTAAAAATCACAGAAAAAAGTTTTGAGATATTCAGCTAGAAATAGAAGAGGTTAAAATTGTTTTGTGTCAGCACAACGGTCTTCCAAAAAGAGAAATGGTGAGAGAAAAGAATCATTCAGTCCTTCATAATTGTACTAACATTTATGCACCGGCTTCCATCTTCAAAGACCGTTTACGAACCATCAAGAGAACGGTGAACATTTTTTGGTTTTTTATTTTTTCAAAAAAAAAGCGGGTAAAATAAAGAGGAAAACTGGAACAGAAGGTCACAAGAGGTAGAGGGATCATCATTTCAACTTAGAGTTAAATATATCAAAGACAAAGATCCAACGCAATCCATAGATGCTAGACACTTGAGAGAGAGGTTTCAGCTACGACAGTTCAAAGTGCATTGAAAGAAGACATGAAAAGAAAATCGTACATGGAACATGTGAGGCAACTTGTTAATTCAGGAGAGAAAAAATAGAAGTTTGGAAATAACTAAGATCACCATGAATAATTTAGAATATGATCCTGATTAATATATATATATATATATATATATATATATATATATATATATATATATATATATTTTTGGATTCAAACATTTTAACACAAAATATGTATATATATATATATATATATATATATATATATATAAAGAGAGAGAGAGAGAGAGAGAGAGAGAGAGCCTGTTGCACAGAACCTTTTGAAACATAAATCAGAATCCTTGCATATATATATATTAGAAAAAGCTGCTAAGCATATATGAGGCTGGATAAAAATGTGTATATTTCAAATAACCCCGCCTCCGATACATTCATAAGATCCTTACTTATCTTCTCTAACACAAACTTTTTTCTTCTCAATCCTACTTCACAACATCCACCTCCATTTCTATTACACCCAACGTCGTAGGTATGTTCATTTATTTTTTTCTTTAAATAATATTGTATTCATTTGATTTTTATAAAAAAAATATACATAAATAAAAGGGTTATGAGGTCATTGGATTAAAAATCGCCTGAGGACCCTGAGGTAGCGGATTCAAATCATCAGCGGTTTTTCATATATATATATATATATATATATATATATATATATATATATATATATATATATATATATATATATGTAAATGTGTGTGGGGTGCGTTGTGTGTGTGTCTGTGTGTCTGTGTATGTGTGCATTGATATATATATATATATATATATATATATGTCTGTGTGAGTGTGCGTGTGTGAATACATATATAGATAGATAGATGTGTCTGTGTGGTTTTGTGTGTGAATACATATGTTATCTTAAAATATTAATATTTTATCTATTGACTTATTACTAGCTACTATATAACTAATAAGTAAACTTTAACGAGGCATCATTTAATGTGTAACATGGAATAGGTAAACGGAACGAAAAGGTGAATTAGAAGCAAACTATATTTTAAAAAAAGACACTAATTAGGAGCGCCTCATTGCTTATTCTCATCATTAGTAATTCACTTGCATATCGACACTTTTACTCAATGCCGGCGGCAGCTTATTACGAGCAATTGACCAATTTTGAGTTAATTATAGCTAATGATCATAAGCTCTGTAATGCAGGTGTTTATAAATCGTAAATTTTCTGTGTAAGATACTTCTCATAGCTGAACACCTGCCCTCGAGCTAATGTCTATGATGTTGCTACCTTAGCAGTAGAATTCAGTCCAGGTGCAGATGGTGGCAAAATATCCCGCCTTTAATTTCACTTCGATACGAACTTCCATTTTCTGTCGAGAGCCTGGATAAAAACAATATTAAGTTAATAAATCGGTGTCCCGTGTTGGATTATAATTCAATTGAGCGAATGAATGGGATTTCATTATACATCAAGTCTAAAATAATCGTCATGTGGAACACGTATTTTTTTAAAGATATTGCAATGTTTCTAGAGATTTTAACATAAGATTCAAGGAACCTATAACATATAGAATGTTGTGTATGCTTATTTAATCTTCCATTAAATATGCATGCATAGACGCACGTGTATGAGCGCATAAACTCACACACACACACACACACACACACACATATATATATATATATATATATATATATATATAGGAAGGAAAAGGATTTGTAAATAGTCACTATTTCTGCTGAGAATGCAAGGCAATCCTAGCTGATTGAGTTCTATGTGCCAATGGGGTGTTTACGAAAATATAAATATGCAAAAATTCGCCTTTCTCTCCGGGCCTGAAAGCAACAAAACCCGACCACACTGATGAGCTGCGATACAGCGAAACAGTCTGTCTGTGGATGATTATATATATATATATATATATATATATATATATATATATATATGTGTGTGTGTGTGTGTGTGTGTGTGTGTGTGTGTGTGTGTGTGTGTGTGTGTGTGTTTTGTGTCAAATTTGGAGAAATTTTCGTGTGATGTGTTTTGTCCCTTAAGATATTAGCCGATGAAATCGAAAGGCATGAAACGCTTCGCAGGTAATTTTTTTACCGATTATCATACATCCTTCCTCCAGAAATGTTATACATCCTGTATTTATTGAACAATTTCAGTTGACTGAAAAACATGCCAGTACAAAAGAATTCTCCTATTATTAGTATTATTAGTACAAAAACTTAAAAATCTTAAAATTCAACCTCAGCGTTGCGAAATTTTCCCAGAAAGCGCAAAATCAATCTCATCAAGACCTTTACTCATAGGGCCTTGATGATCTGCAGCGAACAATATTTGGATGAAGATTTGGATTTTATCCGCTGCACTCTATTAAAAAATGGATATCCCAGTGATATTCTTGATAGTGTCATGCGTGATAAAATTATGAATTTTCGAAAGGAAAAACAATACTTAGTTCAGAAATGTCCTATTTACTTGCGGCTTCCATTTATTGGTTCCCGGGGCGAGCTTGTGGCTAGGCGGGTCTTGTCTTCTGTCCATCACTGCTATTTCTCTGCTCAACTAAGAATTCATTTTGCGACTCGTTCTGCCTTTCCCTCTATGCGTAAGGATCCTCTTCCTCCCCATCATGTTTCTTCCGGGATATATTCTTTTAAATGTGGTTGCGGTAGCAACTACATAGGAAGGACTTCCCAACGTTTAGATTGTAGCATCAGGCAGCAAGTCCCATTGCGATTTCTTAATCCGGATGCTCTTAAGAGCCAGTTGGTTAATACTTCCGGGTCAGCGATCACTGAACATTTAATAAATTGCAGGGATTGTGCGAAGAACTTAAGTTCGAATTGGTTTACCGTACTGTCCAGTTCGCACTCTCCATTTCATTTGAGGGCACTTGAGTCTCTGTATATTCGGTCCAGGGAGCTGTCTCTTTGCAAGCAAAGAGACTGTCTCCTTGGGCTTCACGTTATTACACTCTAGTGTCTATCATACTTTCCCCTCACATTCCACGTTATAATTTTTTTCTTCCCTTTGTGCTGTGCATATTCGCACGATTTGAAATATATATATATTTTCCCCTCATACGATTAATCATTTCATTTTTAATGTTTTAATTGTATGTAGGGTGTTTGTGTGAGTCAATATATATTGCAATAATTGTTAAATTGTTCCCAGTCGACCCTGATGAGCTTATGAACGAAACCGGTTGGTCTGTTCTGTAAGTGTTATAATCTCTTATTTTTTTTCATTTTTCATAATGCCTATAGGAAATAATTTGTATATATTCCTTGCAATATTACGGTTTTGTACCTCCAACAATTATATATATATATATATATATATATATATATATATATATATATATATATATATATATATACGCATACACAGGAAGAGCGGAAAAGCATACAGAATCAGAAAAGAAAAGAATAACAGGCAGAAAAATGTGATAGTATGACATAACCTTGTGCAGGTAATTCGTATTCGAATGACATTAAGTCAGTGTGTGCTTTCATAAAACTAATAATCTTATGAATCGTTTGAATTTACAGCACGTAGTTTTCATATTGTCATCATAATCTACAGCATAATCACCAATTTCTATTTAGTAGCACTCAAAATATGCAGCCCACATTATTTACACAAAGTGGAGATATATATGTAGGTTTTTGTGTGTGTGCGTGCTTGAATATATATATATATATATATATATATATATATATATTGTAACATGTTTCGTTTAATAATCTAGACTCATTATGTATATTTGTTTTATTTAATATCTAATATATATATATAAAATATATTTATATTACATATTATATATATAAAGGTTTTTATAAGTATATTCAAATATATGATATATTTATATATGTGTGTGTCACTGTGTGTCTGTCTGTGTCTTTGTGAAAAGAGAGGATTAATACACTGCTGATTTATAAACGCTATCAATAACTTATTTTTAAGCAATAAAATCGTAATATTTTTAACAGATTTTCGATATTTCCTTTCTTTGAGAAATATATGCCGGGCCTCATTTTTTCGAGAAATTCTTTTGCTTTGTAATTGATATTTAAATATGTACATATCAAAAAGATCAACGAATTTGATCGTAAATGTTTATTGCAGCATATAAGATTTTACATTTTTCATTTTAATGTTCTTTCGTTGGTGAACAATAGGATTTTGTTCGATATTACAGCTGGCTTCTAATGTTATCTCTTAACTTTCTCGGGATTTCTCACTGCCAGACGAATATACATGTGTCCGGTATATTTGAAATTGCCTTGGCTTGGCAGCAAATGTCAGATACTAGCTATCAGAATGTCGCCTAGGGTCACATCAGATTTTTCGGCGGACAGGTTATGTGTTGTGTTCGGGGTTAATCCGATTTTTCCCTCGTTTGTCAAAGATGTTTTCTCCTACCTTCAAAGCTGTTGTGTTGTCCAAAATTAATGCCATTGCGAAGCACTTAGTGAATCGAGTTGCAGATTTGTCAGCACATTCCTGCTGATAAAAACAGGGCACTTCTATCGACGTATGCATTATACTCGGTCTTTACCATTGGCTACCGTCCAGCATTTGCAAGAATATCCAGATCTTGAAGCAGGATAAAGGGACGCTTTGTTCATTGTTCTGCACAGAGCTCAATCCTCTCAAAATTTGAGTTTATTAGAAGCGGTTTACATTAAGTCAAATAAAACACCTTTGTA
Source organism: Acanthosepion pharaonis (assembly GCA_903632075.3). Lineage (NCBI taxonomy): Eukaryota > Metazoa > Mollusca > Cephalopoda > Sepiida > Sepiidae > Acanthosepion > Acanthosepion pharaonis. Next base: position 156,881 of record CAHIKZ030003790.1, read on the forward strand.
CAGACAGAAAGAGCAATTTGTTCGCTCTCTTTTAGGAGGTAGAGTGTGCGATGGATAATTTTCGCCTAAATTACGCAAAAATAAAAATAACACTGACATATCATTTTTAACAGATATATTGACCAAAATTACGCAAAAGTAATTTTGAATTACTAAAGAGTAAATTTATTCAAAAACTGCCCATTGCCTCGAGATGACTTCGAAATCTCCTGCAACTCTTCTGAACTGTATCCTTTTTTAAGTTGGTGAATGTTGCCAAAATTCTTTTCTTCATCTCATCTTTGGTTTTGCAAGGAGTTTGGATTTTCACTCGCTCAACAGAGCACCGCACTTAATAATTAACAGTTTTGCCATTAGGTGGACAGATGTAACAGGTGATGTGGTAACAGAAATATTAATGACAGTTGTCTCCTGCTTGTGTGGCATGGGGCTGTGTCCTGTTGCCAGACATAGGTTCTTCCAGCAACCACCCTTTTGACACAGTTCAATTTTTGACACTCCTCAAGGCACTTGATGTAGGCCACCATGTTGAATATGAAGCCGGATGGAAAGATGAATGAAATAATATGTGCTCACCACAAACACCATCTTAATCACCCTTATACTCGTCCAATTGTTTTCAAATTCTCTTCTCTCTTCAGATTGACACCCAAACACTCTGAAATGTCCGTAATGGCGATGCCGGCGTGAATGCTAAAAAGCAAAAGTATTCCGTTTCTAAATTTCTGGGGAGTGAATTGCGTCATGGTGTTACTTTTTATCTATGATAGTGCCCAACTGAGATTACTATAGAGTATAGTTGGCAAAATCGAAAAGGAATAACGCACATGCAGGAAATTCAAAAATTGATGCTGAATGCCAGTAAAGTTTTTTTTTTTTTTTTCCAGTTCTGTACTCACCTGGAACCATTTATATTAGACTTTTGCACGTATACTTATCTTTCTTTTGGCCTCTCTTTTTATTAATAAGTTAATAAATTTGTATTTTAGACGTGGTTTTCCCCTCATTATATTCCCTGCTAGAAGGAGCTGGAAGGAGAGGATCGGATTCATACCTTTCCCAAGAGATAGACACGTAACTGAATGTAATTGATCCGACTGGAATTCGAACTCTCCTAGCAGGTTGAGTTCTCTGTGTGACTGGTGTGTTTACGAAAAAATAAATACGCAAAAATTCGCCTTTCCCTCCGGGCCTGAAAACAATGAATCTCGACCACACTGATGAGCTGTGATACAGAGAAACAGTCTGCCTGTGTATGACTATATAGATATATATCCTTTAATCCGAGCCGCTAACCAATAATCCACCGTGCCTCGTCTTACAGACTGTTTCGCTGTATCAAAGCACACCAGAGTGTCTAGACATCCGATTGCTTTGTCAACACTCCGAGAATTTCCCCCTAAGCCATCGTCGCACTGTTGAATGAAAGGTGAATTTTTACGTACTTACTCTGTAAATACGATGCCAATGACAGACAATGCTTAATTCAGGGAAGAGCAAGTGAAAATACGTCTATTGTTATTTCATTTTATTGCTCATCCAACGTATTCTTGCTTCATTATTATGTAATAAATAATAAGCTAGAGTAGAAAATTTATTGCAATAATATGAGTGGAATACATTCAGTCACCAAATATAAAAGGGAAACATTACTATAGAAAAAAATACGGAGAACAGATGAAATCTAAGTACACAGGTGTGACACCATTTGGGAAGCAAAGGAAAGGAAGAAAAGAAGGGAAAGAAATGAAATTTTGATAGTGACAAATGGTGAAAGGTTTCATTGCCATTACAGAAAATTCTAAATGGATAATAATTGACTGTGTCGTGGTGGCGGACTTATATTATCGAGAATGGATAACAGCCACTTAGTGCTGGCAAAAATCTAATTGACAAATTCCAGATCGGCTAGATGAACTCCGGGACAGAATAGATAAACATTTAACTGTGTCACAGGACTGCCTGACCACCCACGAGGTAAATAGGTTAAGTCTTTGTCGAGGGAAAGATATCGTTAGACAAGGTCTGGGTTTTGTTAGAATGTAGCGATAAGAGCGAAACAATATTATCGGAAGGGTTGACCGTAATTGCTGGACGACCACCCATTTTGATAATTGGCGAAAATCTGACTGACGAAGATGAGAATTGAGGTTATTACACTACTGGTCGCATTGTTCTGTTGGCTGCCAGAGAAGAAGAGAGAATAGAAAAGAAAAGAAGGAAAGGAAATAGAAAAAAACAGAAAAAAGAGAGGAGATAATTCTTTTTTTTCTTTGAGCAAGATATTTTTTTAAGAAACAAGGATAGTCTGCTCACGCCCACACTGTTGATCGGCCATGGGTTGAATGTTAACAAGAGCCAGGCGGAGGTGATCATGTGATGCAGGGGAGGAGGCCTGCCACTACTCCTTCAATAGGATAGGTATAAAATGTTACTGCGAAGAAGTGGGAGGATCGTTAACGCCCCTGAAGAAGGGTAAGAGAAGACTTCCAAAATGGAAATAATAAATTTTCCTGACCGAAAACAAAAGAAGGGGATTGTGGATTTGGAATTATCAAGGAACCTCAAACCCCAACAAAGCCCACCCCGGTTTTGGTCGGCGTCCATATAAGCAAAGTCGCAGCGAGCGAAAATCAGAGTTTCCGAGAGTTTCCCAGTTCAGTCCAGTTCGGATCAGCTTCCGCCTCGCAAAGCTGACTTGTAAGATTCGCGCAAATTCCGAACTCATCTTCAATCCAAGAACAATTTATTATTGAAGAGCGACTTAGATCCATACCACCAAAATGAGTTTTACGACTATCGCCTGAAGACACACCAAGAACCAATTTCTTAAAGAACAGACAACTTAAGATGTTAAAACTCACCTAACAAAAACAACGTGTCACAATCCATATAACGGGTCGGGAGATAGACGCAGTCCTATGTATCCAGCAACCAGATATAAAGTATTATTATCCTTTTTTTTTTTGATACCTTGAACGTTTGAGTTATTATTTTCTTTTCTTTTACACATATTTGTGCGATACCACCCTCATTTGAACTCAGCTTGCATTAAGGCCCCAATGACTGATTGATTTCGTCTACCTAAGATCAATTCACAACGTGGTTAGGCGGACTGGAGATCAACGCAGTTACTTCGGTAACCAGACGTTGGAAGCGAGTTGGGAACGACGAGGCGGATATCGGTTCTGACCAGATTCCCATACGAATCACTACATTTGGGTGCCGCGACCGATACCAAGCCAGTTGATCGTCACAGGACGGGACAACACGACTGACGCAGACAGGCGGACGTCACGTTTGGAGCGGCGACACCCGAACGAAGCAGCGAGGAGCGAGCGAAGGCTGTAGAGGGACGTCACACAGGGTTGCGGAAATAATACAAATTCATCTTTTCGATTTAATATTCTGTGGAAAAAAAATAGTTCCGGCACTGTCCGTAAGAATGTTTTTAACATTTAGGTTCATCCAGTACAAGGACTGTAGGCCTCGCATGGTAGATGGTTAGAGAGTAAGAGACACAGTTAAGCGGGATATGTGACCCAGGTAACGGTTAACGCGAGAAATGAACAGGTTGAGATTGTAGTGATCTTGAGAATCGGTTCAAGAGAGCAGTAGCGGACTGGAAGATGCATCGTTGTAATATATTTTTTGTTTTTGTTTTATAGCTAATAATTTATTTTTTTAAATTGTGTGAATTCGGTGTCATTAAATTTGTCATTTAATTTTGTCCTGATTTGGGGTTTAAAATTTATAATCGAGGTCAAAATTGTATTAAACGTTTTCATTTAAGCCAGACAATATCCGCCTTTCCCTTCCACCATACTTGTGGTTGGGTTAACTTAATGTCCGTGCTTTCAACGGTTGCCTCCTCTTTCCTCTCATTTCTTTTCTTTCCTTTTCTTCTTTTTTAATTTTCTGACTTTATATCTACACACTGAGTCGAAAAATATCAGTGTAGAAACATATGGTTGAAATACCTATTCTTATGAATTAATTTCGGATTTCTCTATTACGTAACTATATATATATATATATATATATATATATAAGGTGCCTCTACGAAATGTAAAGGAAAAAGAGCATAGCATGATGAAAATCTCGCCGAACGTGACGAAAACAAAATTTTATCGTCTAATGTTCAAATTATTATTAAAGAGGAAAGATCAAAGTATTTTGGGGGTATTTTTTTTTTTACATTTTTTAATCGTTCCTAGCACGTCCGAAATTTTCGTTAAAAATCTTGTTTTTTTTTGTCAATAAAAAAGGACAGATAATCCATCATTTTCAATCATTGTTTTTTCCATTTTATAAAAAAGATGAAAATCTCACTTTGATATTTTTTTAAAAAACAATTATCATTTTTTCAAAACTTATTTTAATAGAATCAGAAATTATAATGTTCATTTAAAATATTTTGAACCAAACTTAACTTAGATTCCGCCGAAAAAAATGTAATTTGAAAATAAAACAAAGCAGGTCATAACCTTTCGCGTCACTTGACAGGTGACGAAAGACATTTTCATGATGTTTAGATAACTTACGGGAGGATAATTCTTTCTACGGATGGAAAGAAGTGAAATTATGCAGATTTAAGTGAACAAATTATTTACCTCGTTATTTTTAAGGAAAACATTCAGCGCTCTAATTTTTTTTTGTACTTAGCTTTCACCTTTACGTTTACGATGCTTTATGGAAAATATATTATACAGAAATTAAAAAATAAGCCTGTTAAGAGTGAGATTAAATTTCATAAGAAAGGTATCTAATTAATTTATAGGTACCTTTCTTATGAAATTTTATCAGAAGTGTACATAAAATACTAGAATTTTATGTATATTTATTTCATTTTACTGTGTTATTTTCATTTCCATTCATTTTATTATTAATTTTGATATTTCATTTATGGAAAAATGTTATAACTGAGATTAATATAAAAATAAGATCATATAGATTAAAGTTTAGCAGTAGTTAAATTTCATAAGATGATACTGATACTTGTAGGTATCGTTCTCAGTTGAAATTGAAAACTCAAATTAACTTCTCCATACGTGTTTCGCAAAAGTAAATGCCTTAACAGCGGAGAAAAATGTATTCTGGTTGGGTTTCCGTACTTTATAATTACCGCCCGATTATAAACACAAAATTACATTTCTTAATTACTGTGGATCTTCTGATTGGTCCAAATGATACAATTTTCAAAGCGCTAGACAATGACAATCTCATAAGGACACTTAGAACAATTGATGTGGCTTTTAACTAATTTTATAATAATTTTAAAAAAACTAATGTAAAAATCTATTATAATTAAAGAAATAAGAAATAATTGTATTAAAAAATCAATTTTCATTGAAAAAATGCTTTGCTTTCAGAAAATATTGACCATATTCATAAAAACAACTAAAAACAAATAAAAGCATTTGAAATTAAATAGTATCTTTGTTTTATTGAATTTTGTATGTTACAAATCCGAGCCGATTTTCAGGTACTGCGGATCCAATAAAAAAAAACAAAAACATGATTTGCATTCTTCAAAGACTTGTGTTTTTAACTATTGAATCACTAAAGTTGATTCGATCGAATTTCTAGAGTTTTTCATAAAGTTAGTTATGGGGGTGTTAATAAATATATATATAAAAAAAACATATTTCTGCCATGACTTCAATAAAAAAAAAACAAACATATTTATAATAATTTCGATCATCTGTGAATAGTTTCTGAAAGTTTCATTAACATCCGTCAATTATTTTTATTTTTGCAAGATTTTCCAGTTAATGTGTGTAATACAAAAAAAAAACGTGCTAAAAACTGTCCATGATATTTACTAGCCCCTGTTGGTACAAAGAAAAACGAGTTTTTTTTTAATCAAAATTTAGAATGTTCTTAAAAGAAGGAAAAATTCTAAAAAAATAATAAAAAAACTTTGGTCTTTCCTCTTTATAAAAACATAAGCATTTAGACGATAAAATATTGTTTTCATAAAGTTTGGCGTCTTTTTCATCAGACTATGCTCTTTTTTTATCGATTAGGTAAATAATCCAAAAATTCTTTTAGTATTTTTTGTTCTTATTAAAAAAAAAAACAGTGCTCGATATAAAAGTAGAGTCTAAATATAATTATCTATATTTTTAAATAAATAATTATATATATAACATCCACAGATAGAATTTTGCAGTATCACAGCTGATCAATGTGGCTAGACATCCGACTGCTTCAAGCCAGGATCGAAGCCCTTACTGATTTGTCATCATTCAGAGATTCTACCAACAAGCTATCATTGCACAGCATAACGGAAGTCAAATTTTGACGTTTTACTATGCGAAATACGTCAGTAGCTATGAAAGCTCGATTCGAGTAGAAGAGCATTGCACACAGATACACACACACACATATACATACATACATACGTACATATATACACATACATACGTACGTACGTACATATATATATATATATATATATATATATATATATATATATATATATATATATATATAGTTTGATATGGCGACAAATCATATCGTGCGCAGATGTAAAAATAAACCGAAAAGCACGTGCAGAAAAAAAAATGACTGAACACGCACATTTAAGTGAAGAACACTTTTACTTTTTCTGAGCGGAATGAATAATTTAGGACCAAAGTCACTTCATGTTTTCGAATTTCTGTTTCGAATGACCTGTGAATGTCAAATTCTCCAAGCTGCCTCTTCTCATTACGTGCTCTAAAATTTTCGACTACATCTTTTTGATTCTAAATTTATGTTCTTCTTGTTTCCAATATCGCCGAAACTTCCTCGTTACGCATAATTTTAATCTTTGCTATTTTCTCCATTTCTTGTAAACCCACATGATTCTTTCCTCAAATCTCGCTTTAACTGACATATAGGAGGACCATTATTACATAAGAGTTAAGTTCTCTATTCTTTGTTCTAAACGTCCTGGGTATGAAGATAAACTTCATGCGTGTCCTGGGTAACACGATAGACTACTTCCGACAGCATGGTTTAAGATCAGGAGGTCTTGATGAGCGTGAAACCACGTCTTAATTGCCAGTGTTCCCAAATAGACCATGACCTGGGATGTTAGCACCTGACAGTGTCCCAGCTATCGTCAAATAGTTAAAACAATGCAAGTCTAAAAATAGGTTTTAATACCAGCAATACCATTTTGGAAAAATTATTACCAGAAATATATTTTTGAAGATAAAAGTATTCCTTGCAAGACATTCTTCCCAGCAGTACATTTTTAAAAAATAAAAGTATTATCAAGCAATACTTTTTTCGGGGGGAAAGTCTTATCGGCATTAGATAACCCATTGAGGTTGATATGCAGTAAAACAAAACAAGCCAAACTAAAAATTTGTTGTCAAGTTTCCTCAATAGTTTATTTATCTTTTGGAAGGCATACTTTTCAATTCTAATGTGTCTTTGCATTTTGCTAACGTATTTTCAGCCATTTGTTAAACAATTCTTAGATATTTAAATGTTGTTACAATTATTTCCATAAGTGTACAATGTTTGCCCATTTTGAGGTGTTCTTTTTATGCCAAACATGTGGTGTTCTTACAATTGATATTTAGTTAGTATGAGTAGAGTGGCCTCTGATGTAATATTCTTAAGAATGTCCCCGGATATAATGAATTCAGTAAGGACTTCTAAATCCATCAAGATTGTGTCACTCTAAATGTTGAATAAATCTGGTGAAAAGACACATAATATTCTCAGACCCATATCTGATTTTGAGTATTCACTGAGATCATTTTCTATCTATATATAGGTGGATTGCTTTCTGTACAATTTCTGAATAATTCTAATAGATTTCCCACATTAATCGCATCATTTCCAACAGGTTTGGTTTGGTTTGTTTTAAGGGAAATCAATCTTTTTTTTTTTCTATGCCGACAGGAATTTTATTGCTGATAAGTTTATTTTTTTTTAAATGATTTATTGCTGGTAATATTTTTCCTTCAAAAAATTATTGATGGCAATTTTTTTATAAAGTATGTCTAGTATTAAAACCTATTTTTTCACTTTCATAATGTGTTTCCCCACTCTTTTGAGGGGTTAACTATTTGCCCATAGCTGTGACCCTAACAGGCGCTATTACCCGGGGTCAGGGTAGACCTGGGAAAACCAGCAATTAAGTGATGGTTACACGCTCTTCAAAACCTCCTGATCAAAGGCCTTGCTGTTGGACGTAGTTTATCCTCTTACCCAGGACGCGAATGTAGTTCATCGTTACAGAAAGGTCATATTTCCAACTGGTCATTGGGACATGCATATTATATGAAATATAGGCATAGATATTTTGGTATTTTATTACTTTTTCAGATACTATTCTGAGCACCGGTAACTCAACCTTTGTCCCTGTTTCTTTACTGAAAGAAAATTGTTCGTATCCTATTTAGGTCCTAATTATACTGCACGCTCTATTCATCACAATTATCATGATTTAATCCATTAATAGTCGATTATTTCCGTTCATTTAATGGTATTCAAAAAGCATAACACATTTTCAATTCTTCTGTAGAGATTTAATTAAAAAAAACATTTATATGTCAAGAATAGCTACGAATAACTTATTGTAAATATATTCACCAATGCAGGACCGTGTCGACTCTCAGAAAATATATTTTAATTACTTTTTCATATAGTATTTTGACAAGATTTAGCAATGTCATGTTATCATCTTAAATATAAAGATATTGATAATCAACATTTCAGAAGTTTAAAATTACATCAGTCACAAACATCAATGTTTTTGTCGAATTAATTGAAGAATATGGCATTTCATAGTGTAAAACAGAAAATATACTATTGCATATTAGAAATATTTCGTCCACAATTAAACAAAATGTGTTCAAAAGTTGTTCCTCAAACTGAATTTTCACCAAATTTAAACTATCTAATTAACAATTATTTTCGAATAAAGCATATTCTTCATCTGATTGAAAATATAATACATATATCATTTAAAGCCTTTTGCAAATTAATTGAAACAAAACGAATAATTCCGTTGTTATTTACATTTATTTTCATATAATTTTCAATGAAACATGACACAGTACACATATTGTTACTTCGGATCTCCATTCCACGAAGTCGTTACTTGAAGATTGACCACAGATTTTCGATTGGATTTAAAACACCAGCATTTCCGGGACAGTCTATAGTACTTTGATCTACTCACTAGTAAGGCTTTTCAGTGTGTTTGTGTAGCGTTACAATATTCGTAGGCTTCATTTGAGTGAACTCTATCGCAGACAATGGCCGTATGACAAGTAATCGACAGTCGAAACAATAGCGTTTGGGCGTGATAAAAATCTGATGCAATCATTGGTGACGCAATATTTTTCAAGGCTAAACAAATTTCATCATACAAACATTCAATGCAAATGAGCTAATCTGGGGAAAAATAGGAATCGATTATACCCTGTAACTCCAGCTGGTCTAAATCTGACCGTATGCTGTAAGAAAGGAAACTGAAGCAGTTGTTTTCAGTTATTTTGCACAAGGGTTTAGAATCAGTCTTGAATAGGTTTTCTGTCTTCACCACGCACAAATTTTACTATGTTGATGGGTTTATAATATAATGCTTCATCATAATGCTTGTCCCCCAGGCCCCTGTTTAATCAAGGACATATAAGATAGCTTTAAGAAATTTTCCCACACACGTCACATTCATCATATTCTATATTACCATTTATTCTGATCCATGCACATACTTTATCTGTGTAAAGAATATAACAATATGTCCGATAATTAAAATTGCATTATCAATTTTAAAGCTTAGTAACCTGAGACGTTTTTTGTCCTGATGGAAACCAAACATCTCTTAGAATTTAGTCTTTTTCTAAAATATCTCCGAAAATATTTTGATTATTGATAACATATATATATTATTAATTAATTACGATTAATAAAAAACAAACCCGTCTCAAACTTCTTAAATATTTGTACTCAATGAAATGTTATGACATTTATTGAACAAAGTTTTTTAAAACACGAACATGATGTCATTTAAAACATGGTGATGACGTTAATTTTTCTCTCAGAAGCCAATTAGCATTGCGTCATTATACGCGTTGTATCTTTTTGTTTTCTATAAGGTCTTTGAATACACTAGTTGGAATTTGAAGAATTTATTAATCAAGCAAGTTTAATTTTCTGTTTTGATAACTCGACCAGAAACATTAAATTTAATGAGGAAAATATGATTTTTTTTTGTTTTGGCGAAAGAAGAAATGATATTTCAGACAAGATTTAGTAAAATTACATATTGCCATATATAAAAATATAGAAAGGGCATAAATATTAATTTATATTTTGAATTGAAAGAAATAAAGATCTCGAATGTCACATAGATAAAAATGATTAGTGAAGATGCATTTTTTGTTTAAGTTTCACTAAAATGCAACGCGTATCAATGCTTGCCGGGAAAATGCTGGGCTTCTTACATGTTAGCTTTAAGTTTAATGGGTTTAACCAAACCTGCTGAAAATGCTATGTGTTTATATAATCATTTTCGATATATATATATATATATATATATATATATATATATATATATATATATATATATATATGCGCGCGTGTGTGTGTGTGTGTGTGTGTGTGTGTGTGTGTGTGTGTGTGTGTGTGTGTGTGTGTGTGTGTGTGACGTCACCCCTATGGCCTGTCTCTGCGCCCGTCGCCGTGCTATCCTGTGACGAATAATGTGACTTGATATTAGTCGCGGCACCAAATGTGACGTTCTAACCCTTGGCTGATTCAGATGGGAATCTGATTATATTCGGTATCAGCTTTGTCGTCCCCAGCTCGCCGCCAACGTCTGGTTAGCGAAGTAACTGCTTTGATTTCTTGTCTAACCTACCCACGTTGTGATTTGATCTTAGGTAGACGAAACCAATCAGTCGCCGGGCCGCAATGCAAGCCGAGTCCGAGCCAAGGTAACAGCGCACAAGTATATGTAAAAGAAAATAAAGTAACAACTCGAAATGTCCAAATGTTTTAAAAAAAGAATAACAAATATTTTTTATATCTGGTTGCTGAATACAGGACGGCGTCTTTCTCCCAAACCGCTAATATATATACGTGACACTTTGCGTTTTTTAGGCGAGTCTTAACATCTTACATCAAGAAACTTGTTTTTGGTGTCTTCAGGCGATATTCGTAAAACTTGTTTTGGTGGTGTGAGTCTAAGTCGTTCTTCAAAAATAAATTGTTCTTGGTTAGAAGTCGAAGTCTCGATGCATGGATATCTTTCAGTTAGCTTCCTGCGAGGCTGGTCTCAGAGCTCACAGCTCAACTCAGTCTGCGTCTGCGTCTGCGTCTCTCCAACTCAAAATGAAACTCAACTGACTGCCTTCTACTCGCTGCGACTCTGCTTATATGGACACCGACCAAAACGTGGTGTGGGCTTGTCGTGGTTTGGGGTTCCTCAATAATTCTAAATCCACAACAAGTATGTTCTTTGTTTGCGGACAGGAAAATTTATTACTTTCCATTTTTCGAAGTCCATTACTTTCTGCTTTAAGGGAATCGTCCACCCAAATTCTTCATTTCTCATATTGGTATCTCACACGAATCCCCTCAGAGGGCGTCAACAGGTTTCCCTTCTATCTCACAGTGGTATCTCACACCAATCCACTTAGAGGCGTCAACAGGCCTCCCCTCCTTCTCATATGTTTACCTTCGCCTACCGCTCTCGCCACCATTCAGCCATTGAACGCTCAGCAGTGTGGGTGTGGCTAGACTGGACACATTTCAAAAATATCGCTTAAAGAAAAAAAAAATATCTTCCCTTTTTTTCTTTTCTTTCTTTTCCTCCACCAGACCCCTACGACTCGTAGTGTGGTCCTTAATCTCTAACTTAACGGAATGTCACTTGGACTTTATCAACGAGATTTTCGCCAGCGTCAAGTGGGCGGTTAACTGGACGTATTCGCATTCTGTCGCTAAATATCTCTCCCGGTAAAAAACTCTTATCATGGCCAGGTCTAACATAAATCAGGTGTTAATCCAAAAACCAAATGTTTTCTCCGAAGGATAGTTAATGGTTTATTCTTTTCCCTTTCTTCTTGGGTGGCCTTCAGCTGATGACTTTCTCGGTCAGTACGTGACCTGATTAACATTATCTCCAAGCTTCTGTTTCGTGGGCCACTTGACCAACTTGAAATTTTCATTATTGCCATGGGCAGATGGCTATCTTTTATTCGCCGCCTCGTAGAATAAATTAATTCGGCAGATCCGAGATCTTACGAATTTCCTATACTCTGCGAAAAAAATACTTTTCTACGCAAATGAAAATAAAATCTTTACCACTTTTCTTTCTTAAAAAAATAACATCGCTCAGTATGTCTTTTCGTGATAGTTTCTTATCGCCTTAATTATTTCAGCTTCTTCTCGCCTTAATTATTTCTCGTTTTTAATTTTAACGCGACCGCTAAATAGTGTCACACACACACACACACACACACACACACACACATATATATATATATATATATATATATATATATATATATAAATATAAATTAAATAAAATGTTAAATACCAGTACCTTATCTGTCGTATATAAAAAACATATATGAAAGAGGGATTGCTGGTTATGGATATATATATATATATATATATATATATATATATATATATGTGTGTGTGTGTGTGTGTGTGTGTGTGTGTGTGTGTGTGTGTGTGTGTGCGCGCATGTTCGCGCCTCTTTGTGTGATTGAGTGCCGTTATGACAATATATATATATATATATATATATATATATATATATTACTTTTTTGTGGGGTTATATTATCATTTATGCTTTAATCGAATATGGTAAGGGCAAAAGTATAAATTTCTTGGATTCTGAAATTTTGCCAATGGAGCTTTATATAACAGAATTGCTGATTTTTTTTTTACGGGTGTCAAAACTTTTGGGGCAGGCATGTTATTGTCATAAAGTGATCGATATCAAAAGATCAGATATAGCGTTAATAGAATTAATTTTGAGAACTTTCCAACTTAGTTGAGTGGTGTTGGTTCAGTAATGCCTACTACGAAGTTTCTTGAGCAGAACGAGATAACATGTTCAATCTTCAAAGCTTGTTAACTCCTCTGCCGTTATATATCTCAATTGTGCCGTATTTATTGTGGTTTGATGTATTTTGATACATATTTATGTGTGTGGTGGTTTCAATTGAATGGTCTTGTTTTTATTACTTATGTGCTATGGTGTTTGTTCGTTTTTGTTTGATTCGTAATGTGGTAACATCATTTTTACGGTATTTTACTTAATTGCTTTATGTACGTTTGGTTCTTTTTACTATCTTGAGTTGACGTACATTATTGTGTTGATGTGTATGTCCACTTGGGATTTTTACGTTGTGGTCTGATGTTTGACCTAACGTGTATGTATGTCTTTGCGTTTAAGTATTTCTGTTAGTTTATGTGTATACTTTTAATCTATTTTTTTTTATTTCCGTGTGATTTGTTATAGGTTGTGAGTCACTGTTTATATTGGTATTTTAGTTAAAAAGTAAATATTCATTTGAGTGTCTGCATTTCCACGTTATATCGTTTTTCTTATTTAATTGGTTGCTTTGATTATAAAGGTAACCCTTGTTAATTTCTCTTCTAGGCATAGTTTACAGTTTCTGCTATTAATATTATATGGGTTAGCAACAAAAACAAATGGGAAAGTAAAAATATACTACCGGGGATGGATAGCAAAGGTCTAGGTATGCGAGATCGATGAGCACGATATTTTCAGGAACGATACGAGCCGTCAACTTGCCGACGTAGTCCCAGAAAGGCGCCCCTGAAGACATGTTAGAAGGCGTGCAAAGCAGTTTCTTCTAAACCAAAGTCACACGGTGACATTCTGGCAAATACACCCAGCACCATCTGAAGGCCATGTTATTGAGGGATAGCGCGTTCGGAATCAATGACCAACTAAGCGAATACTCAATGTTACTGAGGTAATTCGCCGCTGGTGCCCAACGCCAGAAAGAGCGCAACTCGTTCACCATCAAGCCAAGCCGCTCACACAGTGGATCTCGAGCGACCACCTCTATTAATTCACGATACAAGACATTCCTAGGCTGTGAAATGTCGACGGGTGGAGTGAGGGTAAATCTGGAGAATGCGTCTCTAATAATACCTTCCGATATCTAGTCCTTTGTCAAAGCGCAGCGTAGGAAAGCCAATGTCGATAACTCTAATGTGGCAATCCCAACCTTCCATGTTACGGACACTGGATATAGACTTCTCTGCTGAGCTTCTACTTGCGACCACCCAACCAGAAGGTGGACAACAAGCGATCGATTGCCTTACTATGATCCTTGCAGAGAAGAAGTACAGACAAGCCGCTGGGTATATTCGGCAGTGAATGACCTAATCCTATCCTTAAGCATCTACCATCATCTATTCCAGGGTCCAGCCACTCTAGGCCAAGGTTCTAATGCTATCCAGGCAGAGACGAGACTATAGTTCGAATAGCCTAACCAGTGGAACGAGCGACAATCTAATAAGCCGGCTCTTCTCATTAATATTCTATCTAGGTAGGTTGCTACAAGGGTAGACGTCTAATTAATTACCTACGTTTACATCTCCCGCTCAGGTGATCGACCCGGTATGTATCGAGGAGACCAAACACGCCAATCAGATTAACTAGTCTACAATCGACCGACCAGGCTCTAGCGCCCCGCCATCTAAGATGTCGTCAAGAGGCCATTCCAGTTTCCAACTAAGCGCGACTATTCTACCAGGGACGTCCTAAACTGACTGAAAAACGAGTTACGCTCCCTTGATCATTGAGCGTATATACCGCAACGACCCGAAACGAAATATTGTCCATGGCAATATTGGCCACGATCAACCTCACACCATTCCGAATCGAAATGGCTATAATATATCCTCGCACCGACGGTGCGTTTAACATGAAAATGCATCTGGCCAGCAGATGCCCGTAAGCTGAATACCCAACATAGTAGCTAGACAGCACACGAGCATCAGCCTCGCAAATTGTTTTTTTTTTTTTTTCATGGATCGTGGCCATATCTACGCCGAAGGACAGGAGATCACGAAGCGGGCTGTCAGTCTTCCACCTATTCCTCAAGACTCTCTTCTTTAAACTAGATATCTTGAGAAACATTTTTCATGATTTGTACCCGTAGTCACAGACTGGACGAAAATCTGAGGACGAAAGTAACCCGATGACTTGGCCTAGGCTCCTTGTTCCAATCTCTGTCGTCATCCAACCAACAGGATCAATGCTGCCGACATGTGCGGGGTACGTTAGCGTTAAGGTTCTTTATAATGAGGGATGTAGAATAACTGGAACCCTCCCTGCACAAAACTTCTATAATTTTTTTAAGAACAGGTGTCCCTACCTCGGGCCTGTAAATTTCTGGAAATGCTTCTTTCACCCGCCAGATGTGATCCTAGACATTTTAATTCTTTGCCGTGTCTCGATTCCATGTTATTACACCTGGGGATTTGGGGAGATTTCTAGGGTGTTCTATCGACTTCCCGTCATCGGAAGATATTATAAAAGAGGGCCTCTTTTTTTCGATTTCACCAACTAAAAAATTCACTCCCTACAATTAAGCACACTGCTGGAAGTATTCCGGTCTGGGGATGTTTTGCTACTGCTTGACAAGCAGAACTAGGGAGACAACAAGTTTTTATCAATAAACCTATTGGCTATTCTTAAAAATGATATACAGTGTAACCCGGATATAAGAGACAAGAATATAAGAGAAACCCAGATATAAGAGAGATTTTTTTTCTGGTCCCAAATTAGAGCCTGTGTTAATGTATATAAAATAGACTAAACCCGGATATAAGAGAAACCCGGATATAAGAGACTTCTCCGGTCCCGACAACTTTCTTATATCCGGGTTACACTGTAGAATAAAATGCATGAAATTTGTCTTTGTGGCGTCACTGGACGCTAAAACATGAAAATTAGTTTAAACTCACGGCAAAAATGTTTAAAAAAATACTTAGAAAACGTAGGCGCGTACCACCGAAGCAGAGTCCTAACCTAAACTACATTGAAAATTTATGGGTACTTTTTTAAGAAAAATGTAAGTGAATGTAGTCCTTTCAATGTGGATGAACTAAAAGCTTTTGCGATGGAAGGAATTATAAAAAAATGATTAAAGGCAATAATCCAGAATGAAGTTTACACATTTGATTATTGGGGTAACATGCGTTTATGTAGTTTTATATTTTTTTTATTATTGTTCGACATTAAAAAAAAATTATCGTGAGAATCACTGTATATTCTTTCAATTTGTGTGTGGTGTGTGTTCGTGCATAGGTGTCTGAATGTGTGTGCCTGTGTGAATGCACGCGTACTTGTGAATACACGATCTTTGCTAAACAGTTACCAATAGACTGTATGGTCTGTTTTTCTCTCCTCCTTTTGGTAAATTTAACATTTATCCAGCTAATACTATGGTCAGAGATCCTTCTTTTCCATTCTACTTTAGCAGCACCAATGTATTACTTTTCGCTATAGCCATGGAAAACATCCCAGTAGATTTTTTTTTCTAAATATGAAATTCTGAGCGGACACTGTTGTTTATTACGGCAGTTTCATTTCTTATCGTCATTTGCCAAATCGTCGTTGGTTGCCAATATTCTGAGGTTATATGCATAAATCCTCTTGGTCATGTTGCCTGAGAAACTGCAAGTAACTTTTTAAAATATGTTTTTATTATAATGTTTTTATTAAAAAACTTTTTTTATAGAAACGTGTTTATCTACTAATTTCAGAAAACCGATATTCATCCTTAAGGTCAGGTTGAATGCTGGGTTAAACTATGTTATTTTTTTCTGCTTGCTTTTTTCCTTCCATTACTACTTCTACCATCACAATTATTATTATTATTATTTTCTTACCTGCAGCATTTCATTGTTCTGTTATGTGGCTCTCTGCCAATGCCTGCTGGTAGATAGTCCTGGCTTCATCAAAATATATTTCACTGGCCGAGATTCTTGACAATCGAATTTGCACTTATTTCTAATGTTTCCTTATTGTAAGGGCTGAGATGAATTTTTTAAATTTATTTTTTTGAGACCGATATTTTTTTTTATGCATTACGCCTCGAACAAGGCGTGAAGAGACTAGGATGCAGGGGGTTCCAGAAGATTTGCAGCGAGAGCAGATAGGAGTGATAGAAGAAAGGATGAGGAGACGGATAGTGGGTAGATCAAGGTAACTGGAGATGTCGATTGACATTACATTTGAATAGTTGAAGATTATAGCTCTCAGGGAAACAGTAATAGGGAAGGGTGTTCCACAGGCGAGAGGTGCGAGGTATGAAGCTATTGGAGTAGAAGAGACGGCTACATTTAATAGTTTCGACAGTGAAAGGGTGCGAGCGGGATGCCAGCCTCGTAGGGAGCTTGAATTCATGAAGTCTGGGAATCAGTGAAAGCAGATCATCGGAGCAATTACCATGAAAGTATCTGTAAAAAAAGACAGAGAGAGGCGACGGCGCGTCTGTGAGAGAGCGACTGTAGACGAGATGCCAGATCAGGGCCAATTATTTTACATATCCACCTCTGGATCTTGATATGTTCCAAAGTTTAGATTGAAGGACGCTTCAAGGAATTTTGCTTACTTATTGTAGACCGTTAATTTTATTCTCAACACCTAGACATGTATAAAATGGTTGTAAAACATCCCTTCTTTTCTCAACATCCCTGTAGCTTTTATTGCGCATAGACATCGAACAATCTTTGCATTATAACTTCACATCATTATGATCCTCATATATTTCAGCGTACATGACAGAAAAATACCTACCAGTTCACATGCCTCTGCTTAATCATATATTCTCATATACACGTCAAAATTCTTATTTGTCTTAACACAAATGGCGTCATCACGAAACAAGATCTGCTTTTGGGCTTCATTAATAATACAAATCACTGTGTCGTTGATACAACAATAATCCTAGGCCAGCTCAAATGCCCCCTTTAATAGATTTTTTTTCAGATATAGATGTGTAAAATGAATGGTTGACACACAGCATTCATTGACAGCCCTGAAATTGCGGTTATCTACGCATGCTTTTTCTAATATGATTTTACTGAATTTTTCCCACATTA
>CAHIKZ030003790.1:180000-230000 GCA_903632075.3 Acanthosepion pharaonis
ACTCCATCAAATGTGTTTCCATGATCACTGCAATGTTAAGTCAAGGTAAAATACTCATTTCACCTCCTTATCTTTATAATAGTAACATTGTAGAACTATCCAATTTAATAAAGAAAATCAGGTTACTGTCGTTTACGGATAAAGCACGAAGAAAATGTTTACAAATTTAAATAGTTTCGCTGAAATCTAACAGATATATGAAATAATAAATTCCTATAAACCTCCTCTTTCATTTTATCACACAGCACATTATAGATAATCATGTAACAGAAAACTTTTAGCTTAAGTCGCTTGTGAGATTTATAATGGATGAACATTAGTAAATAAGACAGGATTATTGTATTTTAACCCTAGAACACTAAACATGGGTATATAGTCCCGAGCGCAAATCTTCATATTTACAATATCTAATACCCGATTTTCTTACCTAAATAATATTTTTTTCAGTTCCTATTAATATTAATCCAAAGTACAAAGTTTGAAGTGCCAGCATGTAAAATATTTCAAATAAAGGTTTATATGTAATATTTATTTTGACATTTTCAAAATCCGGTATTATATACCCATGGCTAGTAGTGGTTTAATTTTGATGGGTAGTGTTTTAAGGCTAAGGACAAAATATTAAGAACGTGTATTACAAATTAAACTAGTTACACTGACCGGCAAGATAGATGTAAACTAATTAATGAGCAGAGTTAAAGACATGAACTGATTTCGATCTTTGCATCACTTATTTTAGTTTTGCGACATATTCATTTATATTTTAATTTTTTGATACTGCCCATGCATTCATTATATTTTCTATTATAATTATTCCATTCACTTACGTCGATTTCGTTCATTCATATCAACAATTATCATTTTTTATTTGTTTTTCCCTCTGTTTAATTAATATATTGTGATTTATTTCAGTCGAATTTATTGTATTAAAAAATAATGTTGTGATTTATAGATAGCATTATATCTGTCTCCAAAACAATTATGCAAATATTAAAAACTACGCCGAAATTTAAAAACAATAAATTCCAAATATATGGTACATTACTGTCATTACACTGTTTCCAGAACATTCCTATACAAATAGAAAAGGTTATATTATTCATCTGTCAACGCATGAACTAACCGAGTTAGAATCTTTTGTTCTTTCTCACGGGTTGGACTTTTGCATTCCACCCTCTATGCCTGATAAGGAGAAGATTTTTTCAGAGTTCGAGGTTTTCTATGCTCAGTTGGCAAGACTGTCTCCCACTTCTGTTGACGCGGTGAGCAATTTGAAAGCCCAGTTGAATAATTCCGCACACACTTTTTCCTGTTCCTCTGTTGCAAATGCTGAATCCAAATGGAAAGTAGAATATCAGCGAGTTGTTAAGTCTCTGAGGAATAATTATGACTTGATGACTCCCAGACCAGATAAATGTGCTGGGGTAGTTATTTTAGATCGAGCTGACTATATAACTAAAATGTCTTATATCTTAGAAGATACTTCAAAATTTACTAAACTTGGATCTGCTGACACCTGCGATGGAACTTCTTCAGGTGAAACAAAATTTCAAAAACTACTTCTGAAGTGGGAAAAGTATGGGCTACTTCCAAAAGAAATTGCTAAAGAAATCCGTCCTTCCGGTTCGATTCGTCTCCGTTTGTATGGTCTCCCGAAAATCCATAAAGAAGGTGTACCATTACGACCTATTTTATCTATGATCGGTTCAGCCCAACACAAGGTAGCCCAATGGCTCTCCACACTTTTGGATACTGTGTTGCAGTGCTTGGATGGAATTTGTATAAAGGATTCTCTTTTCCTTCGTCGACCGCGTTCAAAATTTGTCTTCTACTGGTAAGTTCATGTGCTCTTTCGATGTCTATTCCCTGTATACTTGTGACCCTCTAATGGAAACTATCGATATTTGCTGTGATTTTCTTTATCGCAGTTCATTGACTCCACCTATTTTTCCCGAGTCAATATTTCGTGAAATGATGAAATTTTCCACGTCCTCCGTCGAATTTAGTTTCAACAACACCATGTACCGACAGATTGACGGAATTGCTATGGGCTATCCTTTGGGCCCGGCACTTGCCAACATATTTGTTGGCTTTCATGAAGAAAAGATACGAAAGAGTCCACTTTGTCCTCAAATGAATTGTCTGTATGTTGATGATACCCTTTGTTTATTCAACAGTGAAGTTGAGGCTGATCAGTTTCTTTCGTTTTTAAATGGTATCCATCCAGCACTGAAGTTCACTGCTGAGATGGAATCCAACCTTCAATTGGCCTATTTGGATGTATTAGTACATCGTACATTAACAGGTTTTCTTACTTCTGTTTATAGAAAACCTACTTTCACAGGGTTGTATACGCGTTGGGACTCTTTTTGTCCCACCAAGCGCCGCAAGATTAACATTATTAAAACCCTCCTACATAGAGCATTAAAGATCTGCTCTGAGCACTTCTTGAACGACGAAATCGACTTTATTAAGGATACCCTATGTAGTTTGTGTTATCCTCTTGATACTGTTAATTCAGTTATCCACAGTAAGGTTGAAGAGTTCAGAAGTGCCGAGCTCTACACTGTTAAAAAATGCCCAGTTTACCTCAGATTACGCTGGATTGGAACCATATGTGAAAAAATAGGTACACATATTTCATCCAATGTTCGTCGTTGTTTTTTCTCTGCCGAAGTTCGGATTATTTTTAAAACTAGGCCTATGTTTTGTTCTGCGTGTAAAGATGTTCTCCCCCCCATCAAATTAATTCAATTATTTATAAATACGTTTGTAGTTGCGGAGCCGACTACATAGGGAGAGCAAATCAACGCTTAGACATGAGAATAAAACAACACGTTCCTACAAAAAGGAACTCGTCCCGAACACCTATGGTTCCGCCATATGCGAACACCTATTAAATAACAGAGATTGTGCAGCCAAATTTAGTGTTGACTGGTTCAGTCTGAAGTCGGACGTCCGGCTGACCGGCTGGCCGGCTGATCGGTTGATCGGTTAAACTCCCTGTCTTCGGGCGGGGAGGAACCCGAACGAGGCTACGCCGAAGTGCGGAGTCTCTTTCGGGGAGGTAAACCGACCCTGAACCCGTTTATACGGTTCAAAGGGCATATTTTTGGCCGAGCCCACGGGCTCGGAGATCCCACGTTAAACCGGCCTTGTGCCACTTGATGCCCTCGTGGGGGGTGACTAAATACTAGTGTTGGCTGGTTCACCGTGTTGTCCCGGTCTCATTCTTTATTTCATCTAAAGGTTCTGGAAGCACATTACATCGGGTCCGATAAGCCTTCTTTGTGTAAACAACGTGAGTGTTTGTTGGGGTTCGCTGTCATTTGTCTCTAGTTCCTTTTGCTATTCTTTTTTTTCCTCCCCAAATTTTTTTTTTATTGTACATTTTTTCTGTGTTAATTTTAAATTAATTCTCCCGTTGAAACCTGAAGAGCGGGAGCGAAACCAGTTGCTTCGCCCGTTTTTAATATGTCTTGTAATATTAAGTTTTATATATATATATATATATATATCGGGCACTCACGATACAATTCATCTAGCTTACTAATGCAAATAAAAAGCAGAGAAAATATATCTCCGGGTATATATATATATATATATATATATATATATATATATATATATTATTAAGAGTGTGTGTGTGGGGTGGGGGTGAGAAACACGGATGAGAGGGAAATGTATGAAAAACTCTAGAAACATAGAAAAAAAAGAAGAACAGGAATAGATTTATGTTGAGGGTGACAAATAATTTTAAATGAAAGATGTTTTAAAAGAAAATTCAAATAACGGTTGAAATGAGAGTGTCCAGTGTCCTACTATATATATATATATATATATATATATATATATATATATATATATATATATATATATATATATATATTAGGACACTGTAAACTTAGATCACCACTAAGTTATGACTTTTTTTTTTTCCTTTTTCAATCTAATCTTCTAGACATATGAAGTTTATGTGAGAGAGCAAGAGATAGATAGATAGATAGAGAGAGAGAGAGAGAGATGTAAAAGAGAAAGTGAAAGAAAGATCTGGCAAACAATTACTCTCTTATAACTACTGAAATCACAAAGGTATGCACAAATATAATACCATGGAGATATACATTGCATAGAAAATCCTATTAGCCCACATATCAATAATGCATCAACTGCATATTTCTGCATTTCTTAATTTCCTGTCACTATTCAATGTCGTATTACTTTTTATTTTTATTTTATAAATAATTCGCCCATATTTTCATCAAACATTCAATTTAATAATGACATATTTCTTGCTTAGTATAATACATTTGTGTTTTCCATCCGAAAATGTTTTATTTCAGATTTATTATTTCTCATCAATAATAATTTGTTTCATTAAAATATGTTTTCGTTAATTATACTTCGCTGTAACGTATCGGGGATTTTACATAATAATAGTTTATAATCGAAATTTCTAATTGATCTTATAAGCACTGCAAAAGAAATGCATTCCCTTATTTTCCGTGACTTCGACTGTTGACATTACTAAACATGCTTCATTTGTTTCGTTTTCTAATATCACACACACACACACACACACACACACACACACACACACACACACACACACACACACACACACACACACACCAGCGCGTGTGTGCATTTGTGTTGCTTTGTTCCCTTTTTCTGCTAAGGGTCTCACGTATAATATTCACCTGGTTTATTTCCGAGGCAGGATTAAGGATTTATTATCTAAATATTAATGTTAGAATTTTTTTGCGTAATTTATTCGATATTTTATTTTTATGTTTTTGGGAACATTACAGGTTTTCATTTATCTCTTCCTCGGTTTCCAAAGATTAAATTCATTAATATGAAAATAGAACAATTTAACACTCTCCGTCTATATTTAATTGTGTAGCAATTTCATTTATTAACTGTGCAACTATTAAATTTAATAATCCTTTTTCTTGCCTTATGCGAAATAGCATCGAGCTAGAAAGTGTCTCGGGAGATTGCGCAGTAATTGTAGCCAATTCATAATCGTGTTCTGTCGTATAACCTGAGAAAATCCTTCGAACACATCAGCAAATAGTTGTGTGGCTGAATAAGAAAATATAATTACTAAGAAAATATACTTAATTCGGTGTCAAACTTCGGAAATTATGTCTATTTCGGTTACATTCTGCGGTAGACCATTTGCCAATGAAGGCCAACAGATCCACATTCTCTTGCTGCGGCAGAATAGATGGATTCATTGCATTGTTAAGTTTATTTGCACGTAAGTGAATTTAACGGACTCGACTGCGATTCGAACTTGGCTCACCGATTTCACATTCCCAGTCGTTATCCATTGCACCCTTCACCCATTCAAGCTTACATCAACTGGCATTCCATGCATTCATCCATCTTGGCAGTGACAAAGCTCGACGTTGCTTAACTTAGATAATCGGATTAGAAATGGTGTTTCGATGGGATAAAGCTGTGGCACCACGCATGCAGGCAGAGACAGAAAGGCAGAAAGGGAAAAGAAAGAAAAGAAGAAAGGAAGGGAAAAGTGAGGCGAGATCCGAATCATAGGTGATAAGCGAACACACACACGGCTAAGAGGCAATAAAAAAAAGGTTATTTTGATAAGTGGCAAATGGCGAAAGAGTGTCATTACAATGACAATGAGATTTGAGTGGGTAGGGAAGTGTTATCTAAGGATATGAAAACAAACTATTGGTACGGGAAGGCATCTTATTATCAACACAGACCACCGGCCAAGGGAAAAATTAAAGTGAAAATGTTATTTCGATAAGTGACGAAAAGAAACAGGCGACTAAAAAAGACTTTGGACAGATATGAAAATTAAAGGCCACCTACGAGTAATCGTTGACCGATTTTCCTACTTGGCCTGCGCGAATGGAATTGTGTTATCAAGAAATGTTCGCCAAAGAAAGTCCACTTGAAAACGTTAATTTTGATAATTGACAAAACACAGGTGTAGCTACAGAGCCTTAGTTAGATATGGAAAATTAAAATCCCACACAAGCAGTCTCGCTAACTAAATTCTTTTCGACAAAACAACTTTTGCCTGCGATAATAAATTTGTGTTATCAGGAATATGTGCCGAAGGAAAATGGGTGGGGACCCAGCGGTGTTTTTCTTCCTTGGAGACGTTAGGCTGACTGAAAACTTGGGGATAATTCTTTTTTGAGGCCATGTTAAGAATACCAACCATCTTGATAAATTGGCGATAAAATACCTGACGTAAGCCACGTGTAGAACAAGAATTATGACCCCATTGTTCATATTTTCCCGTTGGTGGCCAGAGAAATGATACGGCGATTAAGGAAGAAAAGCAAAAGATAATTTTTTTTAGTTAAGCAAGGTATTTTTTTTCCGAAACAAAGCCGCGGATTTTTCACGCCCGACTAAGACATCATTGGTCAAGTGGTGATCACGTGACGCACGAAGGAGGAGGAAAGATACCCGACCAAGACCTCATTGGCTGAGAGTGATCATGTGACGCACGAAGAAGGCTGTCGACGCCCCCATCCAGAGTTTAAGTATGAGAAGCTGCTACGAAGAAGTGGGGAGGGCAGTTCACGCCCCTCAGAAGTATGGTGAGAAAGTGGGAGTAAAAAAAAGTTACCAAAAATGGAAAAGAGTGGAAAATCCCTAACCAGAAATAAAAGAGGTGGATATGTATTTAGAATTATCGAGGAACCCCCGACGCCAACAGACCCACCTCGGTTTTGGTCGGCGTCAATAAAAACGAAGCCCCAACAGGCAGAAATCAGTTCGGGCCCTGGCGGCAGAGATGAGCGTCCAGAAAGTTCGGGCCCTGGCGGCAGAGATGAGCGTCCAGAAAGTTCGGGCCCTGGCGGCAGAGATGAGTGTCCAGAAAGTTCGGGCCCTGGCGGCAGAAATGAGTGTCCAGAAAGTTCGAGCTCCAGTTTCCAGAGTTGAAGCCGCCTCGAGATAGATCAAACAAGAACAATTATTTTGAAGAGCCACTTAGGACCAGATCACCGAAACTAAGTTTTTTTTTTCGACTTTCGTCCAAAGACACACCGAAACACAAATTTCTTAGAGAGCAAACAACTTGAAGCGTTAAAACTTGCCTAGCAAAAACGACGTGTCACAATCCACAGAACGGGTCGGGAGGTAGATGCAGTCCTATGTATCGAACAACTAGACGTAAAGTTTGTTACCTTTTTCTTTGATACTTTGAACTTTTTAAGTTTTCATTTTATTTTCTTTTATGCATATTTGTGTGTTATCACCCCCGTTGAACTCAATTTGCATTACGGCCCCAACCACTGTTTGATCTCGTCTGTCTAAGATCAATTCACAACGTGGGTAGGCAGACTGGAGATCAATGCAGTTACCTTGCTTACCAGGCGTTGGAAGCGAGTTGGGAACGACGAGGCTGATATCAAATCTAACCAGATTCCCACCCGAATCACCAAAAGGTTAGAACGTCACATTTGGGTGCCGCGACCGATACCAAGCCAGTTGGTCGTCACAGGACGATACAACACGACTGACGCGACAGGCGGACGTCACGTTTGGAGCAGCGACACCCGGACGGAGCAGCGAGGAGGGAACAACTGGCGCCGCGGCGAAGACGTCACAAGTGGTGCTGTTTGAGGACGTCACAACTGGCGCCGTGGTAGATCAGGATGGAACGTCACAGTTGGCGCTGCGACCGGGGGACGACGTCACAAAGCCTTTAGCGAAACATAACTTGATTATAACCAAAATTTGTCTAAGAGTTTGCGACAAGAAATGAAGGTGGGAAAATTTTATGTTTGGACATTTCGATAGCTAAAGAAATTCTTTTATCTTAGTTTACATAATCAGTTGTTTAATTACAATACTTCATCTTAGAACGCCAAAAAAACATAGTGACACGCTAAGAAAAGTAATCGCCAAAAACATCTCAAATAATTTACACTATTTAGAATCTTCGTATTGTTGCCCTCATATTTATTTCCATATTCACGACGTTTTGGCTGATGTACTGTCCGGCATTCTGTTGTGTCCAGGTATGTTTTCTCCACTGGATCCTTGTTGACTGCGGGTTTGCGGAATGCTCAATCCTTCATCATGTTCACCTTCATTGCGGTTTTTTTTTTTAGAAATTGGTGCCTGCGTAATGTTGAACCACGCCTGAAGACAGTCCTGGTGTTATATGTACCACAGAGCTTAATGCAATAAACCTGAGTATTTTAACCTGACAATCATTGTAAGACAAACATATATTTTAGAATTTAGACAGGAATTCTCTCTCTGAAGAATTAACTTACGTCAAATATTTTATAAAAGATATAGTATCATTTTAAAACGTACGGGCTTCCTTACATTTTATGTTATAAGTTCTGTTATGAGGCGTAATATTGACGCCTCCAAAACTTCAATTCTTTTCATTAAGACATCCCAATCTACCTTCAATCGGAATGCCTGATGCTAAACCCCAAGTAATTTAATCTTTTAACCTTCTCGGGCTAACGTTCTAAGCTGAATACATTGGAAATATTATATTAAATTAATTGTTTAGTTGAGCTACCAAGAAAGTTGATTTTCTGAGTCGTGCGACATATTTTTCTATCCAGAATCTATCTTATATATCTATCAGTTAACATGCGCACATTCCTAGAATATTGCTGCCCCTTCTCTTTCAAATTTTACAGTGTTAACTATATAAACATTATAGTTGCTCTCATTAAAGTTTGGACATTTTCACTTGAGGTCATCCTACATCGGTTAACAGCACACTTAATATAAAACTTAAATTCAGCAAATATCCTAACATCCCACACGCATCCAAAGCCTCAAAATACGTAATCAAAAAATAAATCTGAGCAAAACTGAATTACATCTTCGTTCTTTTTAATTAAACGAAATATTGATAACTAAAAAAACAAAGTTTAATCAAAAAAATAATTTTAAAAACTCTGGGGTGATTTTCTGACACCGAAAAATGACAAAGATCCATATAAACATATGTCCACAAATCATTCGTTTTTAGTTATTAAGTTTAAAGATTACGGTTGACGCTGTTAAATGTACAATCCAAGATACAATTTAGAAATAATTTTACACAAATTTCGAGCAGGTTCATAATACTAAAACAAGAGAAATGTAGATATAAACATATGTCTCAAAGTCTATCGCTGTACTTCAAAAGAGTAAATCATAGCAGATATTCAAAATGTCGTCTACTTTCTTCTACACAAACAATAAACCTGTCAGATCATTGACTGACGGACCCTTTCATATACTACCAAATGGTGCCGTATGTGTTTACAGGTCACCCATGGCACGTTGATGAAGCCTCTATTCATTTTTAATATCCAAACCAATTGATTTAGGGGGCCATACATATAAAAATCCAAAGGATTGCAATCGGAGAAACGTAACTTCTGCCATGTCTGTCCATCTTTCATGGTAGATGACAATCTGTGCATCACGAACAATGGGATTAAAATATGCTGGCAAGCTATCATGTCTGAACCACATGTTTCTTCGTATTAGCTGGGTTACATTCTCTAGCAGGTCTGGGTGTGTGTTCGAAACAATGTACCTTTAGACAGCTCCTATATGACGTACTGGCAGAATATATGAACCTATAATTTAGGTACCTCCACGAAATTGCTACAAAAAACATATAGCATGAAAAAAAACGATGTAATAAATTTTTATCGGCTTAAATATATATATCATTCTTAAGAAGAAACACCAAAGTATTTTTTGATTATTTTTAAAAAATTTTTACTCATTCTTATCAGGTCCGAAATTTTATTTAAAAATGTTGTTTATTTCTGTCATCAAAATTACTTAAAAAAGTAGCTATCAGCCATTTTTTTCTAATTTTGTAAACAAGTTAAAATCCTCGTTTATTTTTGGTATAATTATACAAAAATCAATTCTACAATTTTTCAAAAATTTATTTGACTAAAATTAGCAAATTTAAAGATTAGTTAAAATATTTTGAAAGAAGCTTTTTACTTACTTTTTTTTCGAATAAAAAATTGTTCGAAATAAAAGTAAGCGATCTGAACTGTGTTGTCATTTCTCGAGTGACAAGTGATACCTGTCATCACATATCGACAGCTCACGTGAGATTCGCGTTATCATACAGATGGTCATACGTGACGTAACGTTTTTTTTGTTTTTTCTGTGAATCAGCTTATGTACTACCCCGTAATTAGTAGATAATAAAAAACAAAAAATTAGCATTCCAATTTCTTTTATTTTGTTATTTTATTATTACTGGAACTTAAAACATAACTTTGTTGATACTATCTATTGTTACGAGGATGCATTTCTATAATAAGGGATTCCTTTGAGTTCTACTTGTTATTACAAAAAAGTTTTCACTCATGAAGTAGTTGTAAAATAGAGAAATTAGAAATAGAATGTTTGGAAGATTCTAGATCATTCTAGTATATTCGAGAAAAATCTAGAAATATGCAAATTAGGTGTTAGCCCCATTTTGGAAAAGGGTTGTCAATGCTGTCAGTATCAACTCCGGCTTTTGATTCAAGGACTATTATATCCAGCCGAAAGAATCTCTATAAAAAGTTGCCGACCAACCAAAACCCAAAAGAGAATTTCATGGAACAAAGTTGGTAAATAGAATTTTGACTAATTTTCATTGACCAAACTAAAAATTAATATTTATTTACACACCTTTGTGGATTTCCAAATATAGCACTTAGATTACTTCACTCGCCCTAAAAAGTGATTTGACTCCTTTCCTTCTCCTCGTAACACTTCGCCAGTAACTCTGTGTTTTCTGTTTTGTAGGCTACAATTGTTTATCCTGTATATGTTTTGTTCTGTTTTAGTAAATTAAATATTTGTTTGTGATTTAGCTCTGTGTTGTGGTAAATCATTTTTTTTCCTTTTGTTACAATTATCAACACGTAACACTAGAGATAATAAATACTATAAATAATGAAATCTACGCTTACACTCAAGCCACGTGACCTTCCGTACTTTTTAATGACAACCCATTTAAGCGCTTTTTATCAAAACATAATTACATTTTTTTCATTAGTGGGTGTCATCGGATGGGTCCAAATTATACAATTTTCAAATCCCTAGACAATGACGAGCTAAGAATGAGAAGTACAAAGGTTGATGGTGCTGTTATTTATTTTTATAATTTTTAAAAAGTGTAATGAAAAAGTGTTAAAATTTCGATTTAAAATTAAAGAAATGAGAAATAATTGTATTAAAATTCAATTTTCATTGAAAAATTTTTTGCTTTCAGAAAATATTGTCCATATTCATACGAACAAATAAAAGCGTTTGAGATTAAATAGTATATTTGTTTTATTGAGTTTTGTATGTTACAATTCAGAGCTGATTTTCAGGTACTGAGTTTCTTAAAAAAAAAAAAAAAAATATGATTTACATTCTTCAAAAGCCTTGTGCTTTAAATATTGTAATCACTAAAACCGATGGTATGGAATTTTTTGAGTTTTTCATAAAATTAGATATGGGGTGTTAATAAAAATAAAAAAAAAATATTTCTGCCATGACTTTAAAAAAAAAACATATTCATAATAATTTCGATCATTTGTGAATATTTTCTGAAAGTTTCATTAACATCTGACAATTATTTTTATTTTTACAAAATTTTCCAAATTAATAGGTATAATACCAAAAAAACGCGCTAAAATTTATCTATGTTATTTACCTCCCTTTGTTGCGAAAAAGATAAACAAGGTTTTTTAAATCAAAATTTAGAATATTCTAAAAATATGGAAAAATTTTGAAAAATAATTAAAAAAAAATTTGGTCTATCCTCTTCATAAAAACATAAGCATTTTGACGATAAAATTTTGTTTTCGTCAATTTTGGCGTCTTTTTCATCAGACTATGCTCTATTTTTTCGCAATTTCGTGGAGGTACCTACTATAATTTCAGCCCACTCATTAATCGTCAATAGATGCTGGTATCTAGCCTCAACTATAATGTTGGCATTCCTATCTGCCCAGAAATGTTGGTTGTGTAAATTTGTTATTCCATCTCTTGCAAATGTAGCCTCACCCGTAAACAAGAAAAACAGACAATCAAGGGTTCGAAGTTTTTTGCAATAAACCATCGGATAATGTTCTCCCGGGAGGCGTGATCAGAGGACGAAAGACCCTGCACACGTTTCAAATGATATGGATACAGAAGCGGAACTTTAAGCACTCTCCCATGCGTCACTGTAAGATGTACGACATGCTAGGGCCACGTAACATGCGCTGATACCAGGACCGTCTTTGAATGCCTGTAGAATATGTTCTTCTTTGGTACATAATTGGCCGTGTCACAGATCCTGTCTCAACAACCCAACGATAAACAGCATAAAAAG
The DNA here is from genome assembly GCA_903632075.3 of Acanthosepion pharaonis. Classification (NCBI taxonomy): domain Eukaryota; kingdom Metazoa; phylum Mollusca; class Cephalopoda; order Sepiida; family Sepiidae; genus Acanthosepion; species Acanthosepion pharaonis. The sequence goes on from CAHIKZ030003790.1 coordinate 192,350, forward strand.
TTGAATGACTCGGCTGCCTTCTGTCTAGAAACGCAGTCTGATGTAGCCGTGCAACCTTGCGTCCATTACGAGTTGTAGTTACAATGTTTCGAAGCAAGTGTTTCCTGTACAAGATGGTAAATGACAACATTGTGTTAAATGTTAGTCAATACAAATGCATTTCAAAACATTGTTAATATATACGTAATAAATCATGTTCAATGTTGGTTGGTTGATTTAATATATCAAAAGGAAGCAGTCAGTACTTCGAACCACAATGATTATTTTTAAAATATACATACCTGAGCGCCTTTATAAAAATAAACATCAAAACGGTCAGTCAGTTATATGCCATGCGTGATATAGGCTTAGGCTCTCGTGTATCTTTCGATACATGACTGACGAAGTAGATTTTTTCCCCACAGTAGGTTGCCATCTCTCTGCGGTAGACCAGTTGCCCTCCAAACCTATAGGATCCGGACTGTCCTGCTATTTACCCATAGCGGGGGGAGAGAAGAAGAGGATTCATACCTTCGTAAGGATATTAGCAGGTAAGTGTATTAGCAAGTAAGCGTTAATACCCTTGGAGTACGACTGGAATTCGAACTCGGCTCTCCGATTCCTCAAACCGAGCCGATCCAACGTGCCTCACAAGTTCCATTATTAGTTCTCAATTCACCCTTGAGGATAATCTTGGAGGAGATCGAACGTACTTGTCTTATTAAGAACTACGCTGCCTTCCTTGATGTATTTCAACTCAACATAAAAAGTTAATTATAGAAGTAGAAAAGATTATTCTTATAATAAATAGATATATTATGTCTATTTTATTTAATGAAACATGTTTGAATGAAGATATGCTTCCTAAATACATACATCCATACATATACATGTGTGTGTGTGTGTTGTTTGTCTCAAACAAATAGAAGAGTAATACTCAAATGAAAACAAATAGGAAGCTAATACTCATCCTGAGAAAGAGACAGTTGAAATTTCTAGAATACATAATGAGGAAAGATGCTGTGGAAAATATCACAGACAGTGAACGTATTGAAAACAAGAGGGATAGAGGAAAACAGCGCATAAACTCCGTAAAAGGCCTGTGAAAATAAATGTTTAGGAGAGATAGCAAAAAAGAGACATGATCACCAACGTCGTGAAAGGGGGTCGCTTATAGAAGAAGAAGAAGAAGAAGAAGAAGAAGAAGAAGAAAGGACGAAGCATAATAATAATAAGAAGAATATATACATCTGATGAAGACCAGTGGACATGAGGAATGATACATTGTGATAAAACCAATAAAGATGAGAACAATATTCCGAATATGAATAGAATAAATAATAATAACGCCATATACAAGACATGCACAGAGAAAATATGATATATGTTCATTTACCTTTAATCGGGACTAATATTTACGTAAAAGCATCTGCACTTCACAATACTTGAGCCATTGATCCTTATTTGAAAACCCAATATTTTGTCGACTTTGGAACTCATGTCAACTGCAATGGGTAAATAGTCTTCCTATAGAAATGAGACCAGAATAAATCCTCATCTATTCCGATACTCTGCTGATTTCAATTGATTTACACGACTCGATAAGTCCATTCATAAAGAAATCTTAAACGATTTTACTTGTATCTGCTCCAGTTTGTTATTGAACGTCTAAAATGTTTCATCGAACGCATAACTTAAGAGACATTTATTAATGCTACTAAGCTTCAGATTGAATGAAAAAGGTTTGATGGATTCACTGAAGGGATGCCTGGTAGTTTAATATAAAAGAAATTACTGACAAATACAGCTCACACACTAAGTACTCACCATCTATGTAAAATATGTGTAAACGTAGTATTTGTGCTTTGTTTCTTGATTTACAAAAATGATTAGCGGAAAATATGAAGCTATTTGTAAATTTACGTCTCTGGCTGGTACCGGAAAGACAGGTTTATACAACATAAAGCAATTAAATAATAATAATAATAATAATATTTGTCCTCTTTCTACACTAGGCATTGCTCACTTATATGCTACACTATTTGATCAGTAGAGGTAACATGTGAATTAAGTCACATTAAATAACCATTTCAGTACAACAGATCTGCTTGTCGGTCACATGAACTTAATCAGCTGCGCATGTAACATAAGGACTAGGGTAATTTTAAATCTCTTCATAAGCAGGAATATTGGTATATAATCATGGGCAGGTGTCGATAGATATTTTTCCTTAGTTTTGCAAGGTGTGGCGTAAAACATAATTTGTTACTCAGAAACAATCTATATTGGCAACAGCCTTAGCAGATTGGCTCCCTTGAACTGAAGATATTTCTAATTTGACCCCCAGCTGTAGTATTATGCGCGGCGTTTATTGAAGGCTGTTAGGATTTCACGCAGGTTTGGCTGAGAATCATCTGTGATGTATGCCCTTAACAAACCGAGTGAAATGCTGGTTATATTGAGTATAGCTGCACGTCACTGGCACATTTTTGTGTGACTCATACTCACAAAGCCTCCTTAGAATAAAAACAACATCAATAACAACTATAATAAAAACAACAACAATAACTTGTTTTAACTCGTTCACATTTCACGGTTTTCCTATTTTGATATTCTGATGAATGTTAATACGCAAGTTAATGTTTGATTAAACTCATGCAAGTTCAGTGACATTAAAATAACCGTAGACATCGGTAAATATTTGAACTTAACATATTAAAAAAAAACATGTTGTCTTACAATGATAAATATGAATGCTGGTAGTTATTTTGATATATGTATGCAAATGAAAAGATTTGAAATTGTCAAGATTTTTCATTTCACTAAAACAGACGTTAGGCTATTCTGTCTTCACTGTTTTCTATCATTTTCGCGCTGAAACCAATTATCGCCTTTGATGTCATTTGTTTTCTCATACGATCAAATCGGAATAGTCTATTATCAATGAATTATTAGCAGAAGACGTTAAACATTTCTTTCTTTCTTTCTTCACTGAAATTAAGTAGCATCTCTTTTAAGTTTTTTGTCTTTCTACGGGCTTAAAATAGAATAGTCCATTACAGTAGCCTGCGTCATTTTAAAGCTCGAAGATAAAATAGCTGATTTTAATAAAGTTTTGACAATAAATCCAAAAATAATACTTATTTTTCTAATCAGCTAAAATTTTTAAGATACAACCTCTTATTTTCTTGTTGCATAAAACAAATAATGCAAAATTATTCACAGACATTGCTCCATAGTAATACACACAAAAGCAGCTATTCATGTATGAAAGATCTATTCATGGACTTCTTCACGTGCTCGGCAATCATCGAATCCCGTTTCAAGCACCAGCAGAAATCAGCGAGAATGTTTACTTCCCACCGGTCTTGGTAAGGCCCTTCCATAATGCATATGACTTAGTGAAAGCGCTCATCCTACTCTTCATTCAAATCTCCACAGATCCTTGGAAAATATTTGAAGTCACCCGAGTTGGCGGAAACTATTCAGAAGCTCTACAATTTCCTTCTCGTAATCCCCACTCCGGTGTTTTCCCAGGATGTTTGTAATTATGGACTTCAGTGACTGCCAGGCGGACAGTTCAGCTTCGCTCAGTGCTTCATCAAACATTGGGCCCTTCATGAGTTCTCTTACTTGAGGTCCGTCAAATATACCAGCCTTGAGTTTCTCCATGCAGGAATGCAAACCGCTGCCTTTCCTGTTCATTGCCTTTACAAAGGTCTTCATTACTCTTAACTTGATATTTAAGGGTGGAAGAAGTACATTGTCGGCTTAATGAAACTGAATGTTATGCAAGACAGGTTTTAACACTAGTCTCAACGGTCACTCTTGTCTAATGTTGGTTGTCAGCCCGGCTGTCACATAGACAGAGAAAACGACAATACTTAGTGCGCCAACCTTGCAACCTTAAGACCAGTACAACTAACTTAAGATATCTGCAGTTCAATTTATTTGTGCTCCTGGTAGTTAACAGCAGTCAGCAAATGATCCACGTTGTTGTGAAATTATTTCATTTGTACTGAACGCCAAAAGGGATAGATGAAAAACTATTCCCATTATGTAGAACTGCTTTTAGACATCGGCTTTATGAGTCAATAAAAAGTGTCCATTCCATCAGACTCTAAGCCCATTGATTTGATCAATTAATCAATGTTATTGCAATAAACCTATGATGATTATCCTGGAACGGGAAAAACTGTCTTAATTCTCTCTCACTTTCTCGATACCAGTAGAACGTCGTTCCTGGTGACAACAGATGTTTCTCTTTGGGACGTGAACCCAGCAGCTGAGGAGACTCCTTTGAAAGTTTCAGGTTTCGTGTCAGGTCTTTGAGTTCTACTTGTGTCAAGGGTCAACCTGTTCTAGCTTGTACGTGTCATCCCCAGCTAATGTCACTATCTTCGGAATCAGAGATATATACAATGTTACTATATGGCTCAGGAACAGCAAGGTCTGACAATGAGGGAATTGGTCTCATGGTTGAAGGGACATCGTGGTATTGAATATGGTACTTGTTCTTGTGATTGGTTCCTTTTAGATTTATCATGCAGAAATAGCAGTCCGTAATCTGAACGTTACTTTGACTCCAGACCATTGGAATGCCTTTTACCATTCCTCCAATACATCAAATTCTCCAGAAATGATTTACTGCAAACGTGGGGAGAGAATGGCTTATCTTGATCCCTTAGTTTGACTCCAAAGTAATCGCTATATGCCTTCTTCAAAAGTCAGGGGCTTTTTTCTTGATATTTAGGAAGAAACACATTACTGCAGATATAAAAAAACCTGCCAGGAGTATTCATATCCTTGTGAGCCATTCATACAGGAATAAAAATATCAAACTGAAAAGAGAAAAATTATATCAGCACGTGACACAGAATATCAAAATCATTTTAAACTGAGGGATAAACCCCGCCCTTCTTGGTGTGTGGGTGTTAGCGAGTAGGATGGTAGTTAGGTACGCATACAAAACCTCAAGCCCCCACAATCAGATGTGAAGGCTTTGAATAAGTGTTCTTCTTGTGTACAACTTGTTGTAAAGTATTCAAGCACATCTTAAAAACAATGCCTACCCAAAAAAGTGAATGGAATTTTTGAAATCAACACAAAATTGGGATCATATATCACTTTATATAACTTAGAGTTTTGGAAAAAAATAACGCAGGTCAGTTTTATTCATGAGATAAAAACAAACCATAATGGTCAGGCAAACTAACGAATGGAAAGCCACGAATAATTGTAATAGGACTATATCGACATCTGAAATTTCAATGATCAACCTGATTCAGAAATAACGACAAATTTTTAATGTATAATTGTGTAAAGTCATGTTGAAAGCAGATATCTGCTTATTAGACTCGTTAGCTCAGTAAACAAAATATACACAATTCAGAATCTAAGTAAGTAAAAAAACCTCGGGATAGAAGTTGTTAGAATAAAATGTCAATAAAACAAAATTACATGTACTTATTTAGGCTTTCCGAATTATCTCAAAGGGATCAAATCCCAGATGTCCTTAAAATATAAGAATTGAAAAAAAAACAAAACAGAAACTAATCCTAATCGTGGTTACTCTTCAAATATTGCGTAGAATTCTTTCTGTGCAGAGACGATATTTGCATAATGTTTCTTCCTGATTCCATGTCACGTGACCTATCTTCATCTTCTGATAGAAAACAATTGGTGACTCATGCGTTCTAAGGAAATGTTATGGGAACAGTTCCTAATGCACAAAGGAAAAACAACATCAATAAAGATAATAATAATTTTCATGAAACTTTCGGTCTCGTAGTAGTATATCAGATATCATTGGTAGCTTCCAGGTGATAGCACAGCTTGGAACAGCTTATAACTGAGAAGGGTGTAGCGTCTCTAGTGTGAAAGTAGGAAGAAGTGTAGCGCGTTTAAGCTCAGTGTAGAATGATATAAAAAAAGAAATTAAAAAAGAATATAGACACGCGGTTCAACAATGTTTCGATAGTTCGTCTGCCTTCTTCAGGTTATGTATAAAAACTGCATACAAGTATAGAAAATACACGTCTTTGTACAAACGTTACTTATCAGAAGAAAATAGGTTGTTCTTGTAATCAACACGATGAAAGGAAAGAAACGCAAATGCATCGATAGTTCTGCTTACCTCACATACATTATTATTATTATTATTATTATTATTATTATTATTATTACTACTACTATTTCTACTACTACTACTACTAATAATAATAATAATAATATACTCCGTAGAAATCCCATATATACAAAAATAATCCCAGGAAGTCCCAGCGTAAGAGAAATACAAAAAAATATGTATTGATAAGTACAGTCTATACACGTAGAAGAACTTTGACCACGTAACGTTAGTGATGTTATGAGGGTTACAAAAACAAGTAATAAAACTTAGCCATAAAAAGACAACACTTCCTGCCTTAGGTCTTATCGCAGACTTGGTAAGTAGTGTGACCATAGCATAGAAATAATAATAATAATAATAATAATAATAATAATAACGACCTGTTACAATTCTATGGGATTACACAATACACACTGACAGAACAATCAAGGCCAACCGCCCAGATATTGTTATTAAAGACCACAAATAAAAACAGTGCCTCCTTATTGATATGGCAGTCCCTGCTGACTGCAATGTATCTTTGAAGATATTCAAAAAGTTGTCAAAGTACAAGGACCTTGAAATAGAAATCTCGAAAATGTGGCATATGGGAACATCAACAATCCCTGTTGTAGTTGGAGCCCTAGGACTGGTTGGAAAAGATTGCAGTAGACTAATTGAAGGGATTCCTGGAAGTCCATGCCTCAAGGAGATACAAAAATTGTTCTGACAAGTACAGCCCACACCTTACGAAGGGCTTTATCTATGTAATTTTTATTTTTTTGAATTTTTTTATTTTTTTTTTTTTTTTTTTTTTTGTCAGTGTAATGTGTCATGACGCCATTTCTAACCTTAGGTCCCTGGGCGGGACCCGGAAAGAAATGTGTAAACGCCAGAAATCAAAGAACATAAAAATAATAATAATAATAATAATAATAATTTGGTGTAAATAAAAGTGATAATAATGATTAAAATGATGATTTTGATGATGCTACACAAAAATTGGGAAAAAATCCTTCCGAGCAAAGGTTAAAATATTTTTGTTGCAAACGATTTTAAATGCGTTGAGACTACTGAGTCGAGGGCTAGAGATTTGACAAGGCTTGCTAACAATTTCATTTCAGAAATAATAACAATAGCAGTAATAAAAAAAAGCTAATACGAACGCACCTTTCCCTAAGACTCAATATTGAATATTGTTTATTGAAAATAGACACAAGTCCCATCCTCTTTTCTTGATTGCTTTGCCTGAGACTAGTTTTATCGAACGAGTATTCCCGACATCGTTACTTGAAAGAGAAACTGAAAGTAGATTAAATCATTATTTGTTCGTGCTCATGTTTAGACATATTGACTTGAATACGGAACGGAAACTTCAATTCACAAGGGAGGAGATATTGCTAATGAATATGTCATCAGAGTCACAAGGCGTGCGTTGTAGTGAAAACATAAACGAAATATTTACTTTACGAATGCGTCCTGATAATGTCGGTGTTAACAGCCACAGAATATACTTCAAAGAGAATATTTATCTAAGCAGAAATATATATATATATATATATATATATATATATATATATATATATTTGTGTTTGTGTCGGTGTGTGTGCGCGCGCGTGTGGGTGTTTTTAGTGATTGTGTAAAATCTAATAATCTTCAGTGTGGCTGGAAAGTCTTGTCACCCCCATAACAAAAAGTAATGCGAACAGCAGACGTAAAGGTAATACAGTATTAAAAAGAACATGGAGGGGATTCAGTATATTCATTGACGCTGTCACACATTGGGAATGCCTGTATGAACCCCAACATTTTCTTTTCACAGAATGATGCAGCGCCATGTCCTGTGTTATATTTTACGAAGCTGTGCTTTGTTGCTTGTTGGAAAGGCTCACTGTACTGCGTCCTTCAACTGATGTCTATTCTGGTATGGTTCATATGAGACTCTCTCTCCTCGACATTACCCCACAGAAAGTTGAAATAGAAAATTATACTATTTAGTTGTGTCAAGATTTTCGGACTAGTCTTATATTTGAAGGTGTGCGGTAAATTAATTTATATTCTAAGTATATTTGAATTATGTATACATATATGCTTTTTTTTATTTTAGGATATTTAAGAGTATTATATTGAAAACGTTAAAATCGTAACATCCTAAAATAAAAAAAAAATATAAATATGTTTCCACTTTGTAAAATCCCTCTTTAAAATTAAATGTTACGAATGTTGGAATTAGTGTATTAGTTCTCATCTATATATATATATATATATATATATATAAGTAAGATGAGAACTAATACATATATATGTATATATATATATATATATATATATATATATATATATATATATATATATATATATATTGTAGCGATGCACTCCGTGCCGCCCCACGTATCACCGAAAGGGGTGAACGAGGGTCGCTGACATTTTTGAAGACGTTAAATCTGACGGTGAAACAATATAGACGACAGAACGAGGATACGTATGATAAATGCTAATTTTTTCTGGGAAAGAAAAAGGAAATAAAGATGGTCGGAACGGTGGAGGTGCAGAAGTTTTAGTGCAGGCATTGATGGTCGAGGTTGGTGTTGGTAGTTGCTAGGATCATCGTTGTTGGGGGTTGAAGCTGATGTTGGTTGATGCCAGGATGATCGTTGTTGGTTGTTGAGACGTTGCCGGGGTGCCAACTTGACGTGTTTGTCGTTGTTCGGGGTGCCAACTTGTTGCTGTAGTTCGTGTTGCCAACTTGTTGTTTGTCATTGCCGTGTTGGGAAGGAGAGAGAGAGAGAAAGAAAGTTCCCAACTATCGTCAAGTTGTCAGACCAAAGAAAATGGGAGCGTAACTTAATACACAGCCCGCTGATCGCCTCCAAGAATCTAGCGAGAAATCACTGTCTTGTGACAAGGGAGACCAGCAAGAGAAATTGGCTAAGCTAACCGAAAAGTCTCTAAAATAAAATACTACGTGGTTAGCTAAAAGAACTAAGGTCTAAAATGACTAGTAGTCTATTACAACTAGGTTTGTAATATAACCCTAACTAAAAAGGGATTTGCTAGTCCTCCGAAGTGTTAACAGTGTGTAAGGAGCATGAATGAGAGGTCAAGGTCAAATGACCTGTTCCTCTGCCGGTTCAAGGATAGAAGGAGGAGGTAACTCCGACAATATATATATATATATATATATATATATATATATATATATATATATATATATGGTGGAGACGAGTCAGTGGGTATTTTGTACTACAGAAGGATGCTTGGAACACAATGTAAAGGACAGGTGAGCAACGAGGAAGTTTGAAAGAAAATGGAAACAAAACGAACACTTATATTTAGAAGCAGAAAATATTCTATTTACATTATTCGGACTATTGTCTTAATCTTTGTCGCCATATTTATTACAACGTTTCGGCTGTTGTACGCTCCGGCCTTCTTCAGGTTATGGGAATGTTGAACTGAACCCTTTATTTAGCTCGCTGGGATGGATTGTTCTAGTTCCATATGCAATATTTTAATGGATGCCAGTTTTCAGTTATCTACTGTTGATTCCCCTCTCCAAGTTCTCCACTGCCTTAAACGGGTATTGACGTCAAACTCTTTGGTTTCTGGCACTGAATCCAACTGACCACTGTGCCATGTGTCCTTGAGTACGTTGTAATAAATATGGCGACAAAGATGAGGACAATATTTCAAAATAATGTAAATAGTGTAGCTCATCTCAGAAATATAGACAGATACAGCAGAAAATATTATTAAATATTTTGTGAGACATAATGTGGAAAGAAGGCATCGAAAATTAGACACTCACATGATATATTGAGGGGCGAATGGAAACATGGAGTAACGTGCTTGAGAAAATGGTTTACAGAAAAGCGAATGGATGGTAATGGGATGAAGATTTCTTCAAGTTACGAAAGACAAAAAGCTGCGGAGTGCAATGCTTGGTCGCGTTGTAAAGGTGCACAGCACGTAAAAAAGAAGATACAGTTTTTATCGAATATATACAGCAAAAGTGTTCATTTGTTAGAATTGTGATTTGAACCGTTGTATTTTAGCAATGATTAAAAATATCTTACTGGAATTCTCCGAGGATTTTATAACCTTACTGGACTCTACTTTGAGCAATAAGAATATATAATCACTCTCCAAACTTAACACAAGTATCGTGATGAATTCAATCATAAACAAAAATTGCATGATCACTAATTAATAATAGCTAAGGAACGGAAGCATATGAAGGATTGATATAAAGTTCAAAAATATATATATATATATATATATATATATATATATATATATATATATATATAGATAGATAGATATATTAGTGGAAAATATACATACATATGAAAATATATCTAATAAATTCCCATACATGTATATTTTCAGAAAAAAAATTCCAAGAGGAAGGATCCAGGTAGAACTCAATGTCTAGGACAGTAAAGGATATAATAAAAAGGCTTAAAATATATATATATATATATATATATATATATATATATATATATATATATATATATAAAGGATTAAACACTAATATTCCATGGTCATAATTTATTCCATTGGAATCGTAAATACGATCAATTCATCAGACCTACAAATTCAAAAGAAAACAGAAAAAAACCCACTCCGGAAATAAAAACAGAATTTAGAGAGATTGTAAGTATGAGGAGGAGGAGATTAAACCTAACAGAGAAAATTTTAGGAGAGGTGGGTGGAAGGGGTTTAAGTAAGGGAAAAAAATGAATGTTGACGGATGTCTAATGCATAAAGATACATTTCGTGGTGACATACACACACCATAGACAATCTAATGTTAGAATAAGAGGGAGGGAAAGACGAGGTGGGGGAGAGAGATGGGACGAAGGAAAGTAAAATTGCGTTTACTTATATATATATATATATATATATATATATATATATATATATATATATATATATTTCAATTTGTTAATGATGATCTTCACCCTCTACCTTTCTAGCCACCTTTCCTTGAGTAATAAAGTTGTTTCTACAGATTTCCCGTACGGTTACTTTTTTCAAGTTTTTTTCACTGCTCTTTTTAATCTCGTTTCTCACGTGCCAAGTGTCTTATCGATTGAGATGGATCTTTTTCAAATGATCTCTTCAACTGTAAGTTGAAATATATGTCCCTCTTCCTCTTGTGACAGCCTCATCCAGTTTTCCTCACTACTCTTCCCTCTTTTCAAAAACATATTTACCTTTCTCTTGATGCTTCTTAAAATGGATTTGAAGATGGAAGCCAGATTATGAATGTTGCTACCATTATTGAAGGTCTGAATAATTTCTTTCCTCTCATCATTGCTCACTTGGAAAGACAGTCGGCCAGCAACAAATCGATTTTAACCTATTCTATTTGTAGCTGAATAACTAAAAGGGATTTTCATTGATTCTTTAGTCAAATGGTATCAAGATAGCTAAATGACTTATTTGAAAACTGTAAAAAAGAAACTCAGTTATTTTAGTGTTTTTTTTTAGATATCAAACATTTTTTGGGAAGGATAAGTATGCTTTTATACGATTTGGAGAGGTTTGCTGCTATACACTCTATATGAACAATTCGGACTAGGACAGTGTCTGTTTTTTATTTGTTTGTTTTTCATTGCAACACGGGATCAACTCGTTAAAGCTGTATATACAATATATTTGAAAAAAGAAACTGGAACTCGGCCAAAAATTGACTGTGGAAACCGATGTGAGTTGATATCAGTGATCAGGCAAGAGAATCTTACTTATTGTAAGATGTACTACGTCCCGTTAGGAAGCGTCTTCTCTCAAAAAGCCATCCACATAAAAAGTTTAGTTATCACATTTAATAAAATTATGACATCGTGTTTACGTAAAAATATAGCATAATTCTGCAAAAGATATTACAATCAAAGTATCCTGTATCGATACAAAAAAAAGCTTTCACTAATACCTCAGTAAATGATACGTTAAAATTCATCTTGGAAAGTGTACACAGATACCAGCAATATCTATCCATCAAATAATATCCAAAACTTTCCATAACGTATATCATACACTCAGACCGATGTCTTCCTGGTGGCATCACATCTGATGTGTATATTCTACCATTAATATATATTTGTGAAAATCAGTTATATGGCCTTGAGTTCATAGGAGAAATAAAGAACTCTTAACGAAAATTATGTGTACAAACAAACATTTTGGATATATAATTAAGAACGTCGACTAAGAATAGGTAACAGTTAAAGGACAGGAGGAAAGTAAGAGAAGCAGGGACATATCAAATATGAAACAGGATCTGAACAAGGAAAAGAAAGATTGGTAAATAATCCAAGGTTACTTCGAACAAAAAGACTAAATGTCGTAAACATATCCTGAAATCAAATGGCACATACCAAAAGGCTATTGAATATGTTCTTCATTGCGGTTCTTCATATTTATTGATTAAAAGCCAATTTCAATCAAGACCTCAGGAAATGAACTAGACTTTTAAAAATATAGACATTTTGTCTTTCCACAATGGTTGGAATACCGCCTCATAATGATAAGCACGAGGGGCGAGATTTTGAATTGAAACGACGATAATTACAGGTGGAGCGAGATTTGTGACTTTTCATATAGAAAAGACATGTAAGTACCACAGCAACTGAAGTTGCTTTGAACTCTTCACGTGTAATTTCATTTGTCATTTGTTTCCTCTCATAAAATGCCTATTTATTAATTTTTTTTTTTTAATATTTATTTATTTAAAACATCTATCTTAATTTTTATTAGGACCCTCACGAGTCCATAAAAAAATGTACCAGAAGCATAAAAATATTATCAGTAGCGTTAACACCCGCAAAAAAATAGATGTTATATAGATATTTTTCACAGATTAAAATAGAATGTATATTTGGAAAAAAGATAATATTTTAGTACTCTAACGTTTCTGCTTTTATTTTATCAACATTTCTCCTGTATTTTCCTGAAATATTTTATTTTTGTTGAAATATTTTCCATGTGTTAATTAGAATAGCGAGGACATGCGATTGCTTTTTTTCTTAAACCTTAATATTATACATCACGAAAAATGATGTTATTTCATTATATAAAAAATAACGAAACTTAAAGAAATCGTGGTCGAAAGCAAAGAAATGATTTATTAGTTTGGTGATGGCTTGTTTATTAGCGCCGGAATGTGCCAGATAAAAGAAGAAAAATATGATTATGGGCTTATTAAAAATTACGAACGGAATTTGTTTGGTTTTATTTGTTTGTTTCAAAAGAGCAACGAAATAGACTTAACGAAGGTTTTTTTTCTCTTTTAATAAATAAATGAACAACTAAACACATAAAGCGCGCGAAATGAAGTTGAAATGATCAATCGCCTGAAATAAAAAAGTTATTTTCAAACACACAGCTGTCCCGTAGATGACATGACTAAATTGGCTGATATTTATAAAATCATTGGAAGTAAAAGCTGGCAATCTGGCATTGAAACCAAAGAGAAAATCAAACTGAAAATAAATGAGAAAGAAAACAAATAGAAAAACAAAATACAGAAACAACATTTTACAAAACAGAAAAAAAAGAAACACTTCGACTAAAAATTCTTCATTTCATCCTAAATAATTGTATCTAATTACAGGACATTTATTTCGCTCAGAATAAACATTATATGCTTAAAATTCTTCCAAAACGCCTCCATATATATATATATATATATATATATATATATATATATATATATATATATATATATATATATGTGTGTGTGTGTGTGTGTGTGTGTGTGTGTGTGTGTGTGTGTATGCATATATATATATATATATATATATATATATATATGTATATATATATATATATATATATATATATACACACAGATACATATATATATATATATATATATATATATATATATATATATATATATATATATATATATATATATGTATATATGTATGTATCCACATACATATCTGTATGTATGTATGTATGCGTGTGCTTTTATGTGCGTGTGTGTATGTATCTCTGTATATATATATATATATATATATATATATATATATACACACACACACACACACACACACACATATATATATATATATATATATATATATATATATATATATATATATGTGTGTGTGTGTGTGTGTGTGTGTGTGTGTGTGTGTGTGTATGTGTGTTTTTGCCCGTGTGTTTTTTGTGGGGAAGTGTGTGTATTTGTGCATGTGGGTGGGTTTCTTTGCTTATTTTAGACGAGATTGATTTTTATAAATTTAGATTGTAAGGTGAGACATGAATTCGTTTTATAAACAAATTAATTTTCTGTAAAATATAAAGAAAAATATGTTTCTAATTTTGATTTTGAAAAACTTTATTATTTCAATTTGCTTTAAAATGCCATCAGTATAATAAGTACACTGTCAAACTCCTAATGTTACTTGTAAGAAACAATTTTCTGAGAAAAACAAATAAGACAGAAGATAAGGCAAACGCAACTGTCTGCAATTTACACTGAAATTTGCACTGTAATATTATCAGACATTTTATTTTCGTTTCATATAAATTCTCCGTTTCATTTCCTTTTGCCATATGCAATATTTAAGACGGACTTTCACCATTGAACTGTAGCTTTGATTAATAAATTAAAATCTATTTTACTTAATTCCGTACTTTAAATGACTCAACAACACTTATCATGTCATGACAATATTCGGATGGTATAGAGAGAAATAAATATAATTTTCAAATCATTTAGTAAAGATTAGAAAACGTGCCTACAATATTAGAAAGTGCTAAAATATAATAAACAATTACAGGTAATATTAGAGGAAGCAAAAAAAATTAAGATGATACTTTTTGAAATGTAGGTTTTCTTTTAGAAAGTAAATATTTTCTTTTCCTTTCTTGGTATTAATATTGAAGGTTTTTAATTTATAACAATATTTTAAAACATATGAATCTATCGTAACATTTTATAATATGTGACTATATCGTAACATTACATTTTATTTCACTCAGAACATCGTGAAACAACGGCAGTCAGTGGATGCATAGGTTTGCTGCCTTCTTCGAACGTAGACGTTTGATTTTCGCGAGGAAGCATGGATTTCTCTCGCAGCTGAGTTTCGTGTTAAAATATCTACATGTCATATTTTTCCCAGGTGTTAATATCCTAATTACAACAGGGTCGTCTATGTGTTTCATTTTGAAGGCAGTCACTAATATACTGTGATATGCAGAATTGCACTTACCCATTCGGAGGCTATCGTTTATATCAGCTATCTGACGCGTCTTGTGTCTTTTCTGAGTATGTGTGACACTGAGAGCACATTCGATTTTCCTATCATGTTTCTTGAGAAAAAAAATATTATATTTTAGATAAATCATTCTTTCATACATTTGTTTAAAAAAATGTTTAAAAGTAGAAATTACGAAATTGTACATATATTTATCGTATATATTTGGCGGATATATTGAATAATTTGTACGTTTCGTTTCTTTTATTATGTAAAACAATGAAGATATACTTTTTTTTTCCACATATACTATATTAAATAATATATTTACTTTATTCCATCTTCTGCCAATGTACATTTAACAAACAGAATATATGTTGCCTGAAAAGAAGATATCTTGGTTTCTCTTTCCAGGGGAGGATAAATATATTTCATTCAACGCATTGAGGTACGTGCGATCATGGCCCTCCACTATTTCCTGTCTTCTGTAGCACTTAGTAAGATTATGCGCTGTTTTCCTATCTGTTTTCAATATGTGATTGTCAATACTTCCAAACCCTATTTCCTTATTTTGTACGGTAGAAAAGTCAACTGTCCCTTTCTGATGTTAACTATATGCGTCATTTTTGTTTCCATATTATCGCATGCGTTGTCTTGTTCATTCCATTGTATTCTCATCCTCCTTCTGTAGAATCAAATTTAAGTTCCTTTAAGTCGTTTATTCTTGTGTAAGAAGATTGTTCTCCATTCATTGCCACATAAGAAGACTGACATCACATAACATTTTACCCTTTTCTCTGTCTCTAACGATATTTTCCTGTTCCTTAATACTTTCTCAGTTTTCACCGGAATAAATATTACACCAGATATGCAATAACTGACGAATACAGCAGAGGACATGTTAAGATCTTTCGCTTTCAATTCAAGAAATTTTCTGCGCTGATCATTGTGTTAATTATTCTCACTACGAACATTATTGAATACATTATGTTTCTTTCGAAGAAAGCTGTAGTATAAAACGCTTCCGATACATATATAATAGCATCATATTTTTTGGAATAAAATCGTTCGATGGTCGCAAGTAATATATTGTGGTATATAGCAGTCAGCTTAACTTATTTTGACTTACTGCAAAAAAATTCTACATTTTATCTCGTTCAGTAAAATGAATTGGAGACCTCTGACTGATTGGCGTCTGTTTACATTCGTAAAAACAATACGCTAAAATTAGGTGACTAACTCTGCTGAATGATGATAGCTCAGCGGTAAAAACTCTGACTGACATCAAAATGGTTGTGGTTCGGTCCTGGCTTGAAGCATTCGGACGACTAGTTGTACTGAGGAGATGTGATATAGCGAAACAGTATAGTCTGCAAATGATTTTTTTTAAGTTCAAAGTTTTACATTAATTTTCAATACCCCCAAATCGTATTTTCTTGGGTATTGTGGGAAGAGATCATTTTATTGATAAGAAATACAATATGACGAAAAATCTATTTTCATCTACAGTTAAAAATAAATATTCAAAGCACACCATTTTGAAAAATATTTTAAAGGGTTTAACGAGATTTAATGTATGAAATTGAAACAAAAATGTGATCATTTTAAATGATGTTTCTTATAATTAAACGTTGTTAATGGCATCTAATCCTAGGAACATGGCAGACACATTCAATAGAAACATTTCCTAAACAAGGCAATAATAGAAAACGACAGCAATATAACAACCATCAATTTTAGGAATACATAATATATGGTGGTCAGCAAGGGAAAGATTCCTTGATACGAACTACGAAATGGAGGAGTCAAAATCAAAATATTACAATAGTTCAAAATACTGGGATGTGTTTTAACAGAGAATATATAATACGACACGAATATCCGAACGTGCGTTTGAACTGAAAAAGATAAATTACAGCTGTTACAGAAAGTATTAAGAAATAGGGAAATTTCGTTATGATCAAAAGGAAAAGAGCGCTGAACTGCTGTGTGATATAAATAATTTCATATACCAGTGAATACTGAACAATTTCCTCACAGATCAGAAGACTGGAGAGATGTGGTGCTACTGAAAGATGCTTAGAATATCATGGACATGGCGCGTAAGCGCCGAAGAGTATTTAATGAAAATGGAAACAAAAAGGACACTTTCACTCAAAATAAGAAAGACAAAGCGCCCTTACTGGTTATTGCATATAGGACACATTCAATATGACTCCAGCGCCAACTACAAGATATATAATTATTTTTTAACTAGTTTTTTTTTTTTTTTTGCAGTACGCTCAAGAGTCTTAAAATCCTCACAGTATTTAGAACTGTTTAAGATATCACTACCATTTGTGCTAAGATTTAGAAACTCTATTTTTTGATCAATTACGCAAACCAATCGATGATATTTGAATGAGCTTAGTTTTTTTTTGAAAAATTACTTTGACAGAATCACTATTTCTCGGTTTGATAATTACTTTAATTTAATTCTATAGAACTTCCTATTAAACAATATTTTCCATTTTCCTCTTTAAGAGCGAAGAATAAATTATTAGGATTTCTTATTCTTCAGTAGGCAGTATGCAAAGATCATGCGTTAATATTCCTTTCTAGAACCAAATTCAAACATTTTGAAGCGTCTTAACTCGTGATTCTTTATAGTTCTCGCAAAGGCAGGACGAACTGGCATTATTGTACATGTGTGTGTGTGTGTGTGTGTGTGAAGAAAAGATAAAAAAAGAACAATATTTTATTAAATATTTGTTATTTTAATCAGTGAATTGATTTTAAAATAGTGTTAGTATTTTTTTTATGTTCCAACCCCCAAAATAAATTAACATATAGTGTACTAAGGTACGCACCCTAGTAACACCAAGTGTAATATGTAACCCCTTACCAGTTTGCATTTCACTACGAAATTAGGATTCGATCGGTCTATTTATGGTTATTTTAGAGGGCCGGAATGAATAACGAATGTCACAGAATTTTGTTTATGGATAGATTAATGTAGTTAAAACCTAAAATTCTTCTTGTAATCTAATGTCTAAAACAGAATGAAATTTATTTTGTAAAACTTGCCAAACTGCCAACTCTAAATCACGTTATTCTTAAAATTTCTTCTATTTGTTTTATTTATTTATTTTTTTTTTGTATTTTTTTTTTTTGGTTTTTGTTTGGTTTTTTAGGGTGTTTTTTTTTTTCAGAAATGAGAATATATTGAAAGCAGAAATTATAGTTTATCGTGTTGAGGATTCCTACTTTGAGAGACTCTTCTATTTGATCATTACAACTAAAAAAGGATTTACATCTTGAGTTTTCGCCATATACAAAACTTGATATTAAATACACTAACAAGTGTAAACATACTTTAAACGGCAAACGGGCTAACATTCTCAGGGACCTATTAGTTTGTGAAAAATATTAATTAGCTACACATCCGTAAATGTTCCATTACAAAAATTATAAGTATGCAGATTTTAATTCATAGCAAGTCATAAACTGAATTTTCACAAATCAGACTGAGCAATCCATCTGAATGTTTTGCAAAACTGGATTCTGCAGGTCGAGGCGTGTGTTACTAAACCTCAAGTCCAAATGTTTTCTATTTTCAGAATGGATCTGATAATCCTTTATAAAGAAAGAATTTACTGGAATTAACAAAATACTGCAAAAATTCGATTCATTCTAACACTGATCATCGCTAATTAGAATCAGACTATTATTAAATAATTATTGATATTCATATATTTCTTTCAAACTGATCCCCCCTTCTCATTATTTGCATAATTTCCTGCACAATTCGAATATGTGTCCCAATCAGCCGAAGAAACCACGCTGGTTGAATACCTGCCAGAGAGCAAGAGCCTCAAATGCACACACACACACACACACACACACATATACATATATATATATATATATATATATATATATATATATATATATATATATATATATATATATATATATAAATATAGAGAGAAACCGTAAATGTTTTTGGTTGTAATGTTTTTTTTTTTTTTTAAAAGTATTATGATTTATTTTCCATCAATTAGATACACGGGTTTCTGGTCTCGAGACATTCATCAGGCAAAGCGTAGAGATTTCCACATATTATTAAAAATAATTAATTATTTATGTTTTTCGGTGTTAAATGTTCTCGATATGAGACATTCATTTTTTAGTGTGTTAGTGAGCCAAATGTCTTTCACGCTTTGTCAGATGAAGGTCGCGAGACCGGAATCACATGTAGCAAAATTATGGAAAATAAAGCATAATATTAGTTTTTTAAAAAAAATCCACATTACAACCAAAAAGCGTTTGCGGATTCTCTCTTCTTTTTAACATACACTTTTCTCTCGTTGGAAATAGTATAACCTCTTCCCTATACATATATATATATATATATATATATATATATATATATATATATATATATATATATATATATATATATATATATATATATATATATATATATATATATATATATGTATGTATATATATTGGCCTATAAAAAAGCCTCTACGCAAACCAGTGTATCTACGAAATAACTTTTGGATTGGTAGATAATACGTTTTCACAACATCGCCGACGTGACGCCGACGTGATCATATTGAATCGGAACGGAAAAGTTTCAGTTGTCTGTTTTGATTAGTCTTACTCTTATGTCCATCGTCTTTTCATGTTGAATTAAATATAGTCTAATGTTAATTATGTTTTATGAATATGTCCTGAAGATGATTTACTAGAGTGAAACGTCCAGCGTTGACATTATATTAACATTAAAACAGCATAATTGCATATTAGGATTTTTGTTTGTTTTTCCGTATATTTTTCTTCATACTGTCGGATCTATATCCATATATATTTATATATATATATATATATATATATATATATATATATATATATATATATATATATATATATATATATATATATATATATATATATACGTTCACACATCATATATATATATGTGTGTGTGTAAAAAGAATTATTTATATTACACCTATGCAATTAACGTGTCTTTCAAATATAACCACAGCGTTTGTTAATGCATAATAAGTTCTACTCTCGGAGAAAATTAAATGATCTTTATTGCATTCAGGAGCCTTTTGATCTTCTGTAAAACAGTGCTAAGCTTACATTTTTGACCATTTCTTTAGATTATTTTTTTAAAATAAATTTTATACCACTTGTAATCTTCAGATTTTTATATTTTTGGTCACAGTCTGCTTCTATATACAAAACACCGATGCTGAAATTCTTGCTTAATGTACATACCATACCTATACTTTATACTTAATTTTTATATAAATTATATAATGAACACTTTTAATTTAATTAAATACGTCTCATTTTTAAATATAACTTATCTTTGGAAGAGTACTTTCAAATAAGATTTGTATTTTTAAACACATCTTCATCTATATAATGAAGTTTTTTTTGTTTTTAAACCCTTCTCATTCGTCTCTGTCATATGGTTAATATCCGGGTTTAATTTTATAAAACTTCTTCCCTTTAAGAATAATACCGTCCATCCTCCCCTGAACACTCCGCTGTTCCATTCGTCTGAAATGGATAAATGCTGTATTATTTTTTTGACGGTGTTTTATTATTATTATTATTATTATTATTATTATTATTTATTGTAGGTGTCATACTTAAATTTTTCATTCCAATACTCACTCAGTCTCTACTGGGGTTGAATAAGACTGATAATGTCGTCGGTTGAATTAATTCCCCAAATGAGGTAATTTTTTAAAATTTTTGTTGTGTACTAATTACTTGCTCTGTAATAACAAATATACTGAGGTCTTTCTCTGGATCAGTTTTATGTTTATACTACTAGGATCTACTTGGATTATATACCAACGGCTTTATTACCTTTAATAAATATATATATATATATATATATATATATATATATATATATATATATATATATATATAATAATAAATGTAATAAATATGTTGGTATATAGTCAAAAAATAGATGCTGGTAGCAAAATTTATTAAAACTGATCCAGAAAAAATCGGTCAATATATTTAATATTGTATTCTGCTAGTATCTATCTATCTATCTATATACATATATATATATATATATATATATATATATATATATATATATATATATATATATATATATATATGCCCTCCCACACACACACACACACACACACATATATATATATAATATTAAAACTGATCCAGAAAAAGAAAATGTAAATTGTTTAAGATTTGCCATATTTATGAATGATGAGATTCCGTTTCTTTATTCATGCCAAGTCTACACATATATTTAAGTAAAAACACCACTCTTTAAAAAAGCTCAAAATAATGTAAGTATAGATGAGAATCTCATTTATATAACACGGTACACTCCTTATTAATAGATCGGAATTCATTCCAAACACAAACACGAAAACAAATTTATTACGCTACTTAAAACCTAATCATAATATGTATAATCCTATAACGTAAATATATAAATCATCAAACTGCGAACAATTCCAACCGAAGGAAATATATAAAACAAACGCAACAAATGTATAAAGAAATAAAACAACAAATGAGAAAGAAATATATCCTCATAATAAATGGCAGAACTATAAAAAAACAAAACGCAAGCAAAAGTTCAAAACCAATTTAAGCACAAAATACTGTTAAATGTGTCCCTTTCATCAATTCACTTAAATCCTCCTTTTATCGCTACATATAAATCTCTCAGAAGTAAAAGTAACACATCAAATAAATATCACCTGAAACAGCTAAATGCAAATATACAGTATATATGTGACTATGTCCTTGTTTGTGTGGGCGTTTTTATTTTTTTTTTATCTATCTCTATCTCTCTGTGCATTTTCGTGGGTGTGTCTGTGTGTACGTCATTCACTCTCTCTTTCGCGGACTTTTTCTCTGTGTGTGTGTGTCGCGCGCGCCTCCGTTAAAGATAAACATACGGCAAAAAAAAAAAATGGATTGTACACTACTGTGACTAAAGTTCGCAGCCATCGAACATAACGGCAGATGTTTTAACTCAAGTATGATCTCTGTAAGAAATAGCCAAATTAACTTAACTCGAAAATCTGTCAAAATAATTCCAACTATTGTCTTACAGTTATTAGCTTGTTCGAAAAATAATGTCCGATTTTAGAATCAAGGTTTATTCATGAAATAACGTATTTAAACCCTGTTTAAATCAGTTAAGATAGAAACCCTGAACATTTCTACATTTTTTTCTGTAGTTTTACAAGTTTATTTATATATTTAAAATAGAATTCTAAAAGTTTGGACGTCAAGAAAATATTTAATGCAGATTCTGTACATTTTGGCAACGAAATGTATTTCGGCATAAGATATTTTCAAGATGCTTAAATATATGGTAGACCGTGAGCACATGATCTGGGGAATATATTAAATATGAAACTGTATTATTTGTCTATATTTCTGAGATGAGGTATTATGTACACTATGTAAATTGTTCGGACTAAAGTACTCACCTTTTTTGCCATATTTATCACTAAAATTTGGCCTTTGTACACTCCAGTCTTCTTCATGTGGTTGCAATGTCGAACTGAACCCTTTATTTCACTTGCTGGGTTAGACTGTTCTAGTTCCACGTGCCATGTCTATTGGATATCAGTTATTTCCTGTTAATTCCCTTCTGCAAGTTCTCCAACAGTCGTAACCAGGTATTGAACTCACACTCTTTGGGTCCTGTCACTGGATCTAACTAACTCCTAAAGGACACATGACACAGTGGATAAAGGCGTTAGTTAGATCCAGTGACAGGACCCTAAGAGTGTGAGTTCAATACCTGGTTAAGACAGTGAAGAACCTGGAGAGGGGAATTAACAGGAAAGATTAGGACAATAGTCCGAATAATGTAAATAATGAAACTTTATCACAATTCGGTGAGGTTCCTCTGTGTCATCGATTCAACATGGTGCCGCGTATGGTTATGAAGCAGAATTGAACCAAATCGATTAATCAGTGACAGTGCATTTCCTCCAGGTGTTGGCATTAAACATCGGTAATGATACTTTAGCTAGATTACAGGAATTTTTAATGCATACCGACAATGGCGAACAACGATAGTTTACATTTGGTGACATTTCGTTTTCGAAATTTTTTGCTCGCTTCATCCAAATAAAGTCATAGAACCGATCGTTCACGATTGTCATAAATGATGAATTTCTCATCATAAGTCACTATTAGATTTAGTCAGGATTTCTTGGAATTTTGCAGATGCATCATATTACAAATCAGATGCATTTCTCTGACAATTTGACGTCGGTTTTGGTTGGCTAGCATTTTCAAATTTTCATTGTTAATTTGCCTATGGAGATGTCCGCCACCTTGACCTTCAAGAATCGTATCCCAATTCTAGAAATTCAGAAAACAGTGAGCCACTGTACGATCAAAAGAAGATTCTTCAACCAATATTAATGTTGGCAGAAGTTTGAGAAGCCTTGTGAACAAGCTTAACTCATAAAAAAACGTAAATTTATCTCTTCTTTTTCCCGTTGAAGATGAAGAGTATATAATATTTTATTTTAAATTCATAAAGGTATTGACATAACATTACCCAAGAGGTTACTTTAATCATTAAAAATGAGTATTTTTATGTGACTATTATAATGTATTAGTATACCAAAGACTCATTTTAAACCCGACTTTATTTTCCGAACAACCGAGCTATGTTATAGAAGTTATTATAGACAAATGCTTCAGTCATGTAGTAACCAAGATAAGAAAAATGATTAATACCTATTTACGATTACAGATATCCAAATATAATACAAAATTATACTTCATTCAGAAGAAAGGTGATTATGGTGAATATAGATATTTTCTATGTAGATTAAATGCATTTTATTATTTAGGGTTCTGAATACTTTGTATCGTTACATATTTTTGAATTATTTCACTACAAACAAGAAAATAAAGACACTAAGATACAAGAATTAAGAAAACAAATGATAAAGGTTGACATTGCATTTACATTTCTGAAAATCAAGCTTAACTGGATAGCAAGAAGACGATAAAGATTTCTACAAGCCATAAATGCGAGAAATGAAACCATTTCCACAGAACTTAAAGACATATCAAGCCATTTCAAATGTCAAATAATAAAACCTTAATGTCAATATTAGAACAACTGCATTTAGAACACCTCGAGGCGATGTAATTGTTATCAAGTTTGTCTCGTTACAACAATTGCGATCGAGTAGTTTGTTCGATCCTCACTGGTACTGATACCCTATTTTCAGCTTTGTGTCATATCTAAGCTACGTTTGGAAATCAATAATGTAGCGTACCTTCCAGTGTAATGGGCATCGGCTCGTAATGAGAGCTCTGGGAACCGAGTTCGAAGTCCAGTCGAGTTCGTTAAGCACAAATACCCTTGGAAAAGGTAGAATACATCTCTTCTCTCCACAGCTAAGGGTTGAATAGAAGGACAGAATGGGATCTTTAGCCTTGGCTCGTAACTGGTCGACAGCAATGGAAAGCTACTGCAGGAAAAATATTCTGCCTTGTCAGTCATACATCGAATGATACATGATCGCCGAATCTTGTAGCACGTGTGGCACTTAAATGACTTCATAAAGTCTAGATAACATACTGGAAAGTTCCTCAGAACAATTGCCATGTGAGTATTTATAGAAAAGCCACAGGGAAGTTACATTCAGGAAAGTGACTGAAGCAGAGGTGCCTGGTCAGGAACAATAAAATTGCAGATTCATCTTTATGCTTTATAAATAATCACTACATATCTAGGAGAATCACCAGGTAAGATTTGCCAGCAATATTCAAAGTATGGACGAATTGTAGATTTATAAATATGTAAGGTAGATTCTAACGCAGGAAACTGTGAACCAACTTTCCTAGCTGTAGACTCAGCAATTGATTCACTATATTCTAGTCAGCAGAAAACGCTAACCTGAGAAGTCACAATGAGTCACCCAGGAGGTTAGCATCCACCATGCTGATAGTAGGTAGAAAGTGATCTCTCAGATGATTTATAGGGTGTCATTTTGTTTTAGAGGCGTTAAAATTAACATTCCATTACTTGTCACAGTTAATAGTAGATTTTAAGTGCTTCTTTCAAGATCAGCTGCCAAAGTCACTTTATCGAACCGACCAGTCTTACTATTAAGACAGGAGCAAATATTTGCGGTATACATTTAATACACTTAAATTTCTCGAATTCTGAGTATAGCTAGCTACTCGTATTCGAGGATACACTTCTACTAGGGTAGGTCACGCGTATTTGTGTTTATTCGACGCACACAGAGACCACCTATGGCTTATACAGCCAACTATGCCGAGCAGATCTTAGTTACAGTTTCTGGAAAAGAGCGTGTCATCTAGCCTGATCAAAAATTTGAAGAAGGCCAGAACGCTCAAGCTCTTAGTCACGATGACTTGTAACTTCGTTTAACCACAGCTATCGACGGCCTCCAAAAGTTACATCTATCCAATTCCACTAAGAGAGCTTGGCTTTTAACCCCTAGTAGGGTTTTCAGGTACTTTTCAAAGGTATCGCACACTGGGATCGAACGGTTCAGTTCGATAACATCAGGAAGTCTTCTTCCTGATAAATTGACCATGATAACAATTGTCAGAATTCGAATGTTCAAACAACTCGGCAACGTGCCCATCTCATAACTTCTAAGAATGCGTAATATATCCTCTGTAAGAAAATGAAATATGCTCGTCTCTTTTAATGGTCTGAAAGGTTCCTAAACATCGCCAATTTTAACAGATTCAAATAACATAGTTTGTGCCTATTTAATGCCAATACATTTGTATTAAATTATGTGATAAAAGAGTAGGCTGAAATATATTTCTAAAAAAGCAAGTATACTATTGTGAAACATTGTTTTGATTAAAAAAAAAGAATCTATAAACTTAGAGTTGTTTAGTGTTTGACAAGAAAATGAAGTTAATTGGTGACTTACATCTATATATTTATCTGTAAATATATATATATTTTTTAAATTGAGAATATTGTATGGGGAAAAACACCAGCTCGAAATATATTCTCTTAAATGCTTTACCAGTGTTTAGTCATGCGTGCTTCTGTGTACGTGTGTTGGTTTCAAAAATTTCGAAGCTGCTATGTCGGATATTGTAAATTTCAGTTGCATTTTTACAAACAATTTCGCATACGTTCGATGATATATTTATTGTCGGCGAAAGTCACTGTACTATTTTACTTACTCATGCTTGAGACGTTTTCTAAAGTTATTTCTTAGATTAAAATTCCACAAATTTTAATAAAGTGGAATGTCATTATCAGGAAAATTATGATAACCTTAAATGGAAAATGGTTATCTTTGTTTGACCTCGGCTAGGAATTTTTGCTTGTCGTTGGTTCAAATATCAAGTTTTTTCTAATGTTTTCTATTGCATTCTCCGTTCTATTAATTATTATATTATTTTCATTGATTTCTTGCGTATACTCATTTCTCAGCCAGAGACCTAATTTCAGCAACTCTATCATCATATTTACCCCTGATTATTTTTTGAGAAAAAAAAACAAAAACATCCAACCAAAAAAATGGACATAAAATCCTATATATTTTACAAAGATACACACACTTTACTTGGTCTGCATTTGTGAGTATAAATGTTTGTATTTCTTTAAGGCATTGGACATCAGGAATCCCTTCAACGAGTCTATTGATATCATTTTTAGTCAATACAAGGGCTCCCACTAAAACTGGAGTTAATGTCCTCATTTGCCAAATTTATGTGGTTTCGATTCCAAGGTCCTTGTACTTTGAAATTTCAGAGGTGGCCATACAATGGTAGTTATCACAAAAATAAATAAAAGAACAAAATAGAGTCGGTCTATATTTCTGAGATGAGGTATTATGTACATTATTTACATTATTCGGACTCTTGTCCTCATCTTTTTCGCCATATTTATCACAACGTTTCGACCGTTGTACGCTCCGGCCTTCTTCAGGTGGTTGGAATGTCCTTGAGGACAGATGACACAGTGGATAAAGGCGTTGGTTAGATCCAGTGACAGGACCCAAATAGTGTGAGTTCAACACCCTGTTAAGGCAGTGGAGAACTTTCAGAGGGAAATTAACAGGAGATAACTGATAACTGACATCCATTGCACGTGGAACTAGAACAGTCTACCCCAGTGAGCGAAATAAAGGGTTCAGTTCGACATTCCAACCACCTGAAGAAAGCCGGAGCGTACAACGGCCGAAACGTTGTGATAAATATGGCGACATAGATGAGGACAACACTCCGAATAATGTAAATAAAGAACAAAATAGGTAATCAGCAATGCGATTCATACTTGTCGACGTCAATAAGAGTGATAATAATCAAACTTCATAGCATATATCAACCACAACCAGCACTACAAGATAATGGAAGGGTCACTAAAGATATCATTAAACAAAAAGAAAATTAGGAAAAATAAATAGATTTTGCATTTGGGGTCATTTCTCACCCTCATCATAATAAGGAACCCTGTGGCACCATTTACGAGGCAGAGAAAGGAAGAGAAAGAAAAGAAGGCAGAAAGAAATGCGAGACGATTCATAGGTGATAAGCAGACACACACACGGCTAAGAGACAATGAAAATATTGATAAGTAACAAATGAAACAGGGTGTCATTACAATGACAGGGAATTTCTGAGTAAAAAGGAAAGGGAAAAGAAAGAAGGAACCAGATGTGTTTTGATAACGGCTGTGTTATCTACACCACTGGCCAGGGAAAAATTCAAGTGAAAATGCTATTTCGATAAATGACGAGAAACAGGCCACTAAAAAGGACTTTGGACAGATATGAAAAATTAAATCCCACACAAGCAGTGCGCTGACCGAATTCTTTTCGTCGAAACAACTTTGGCCGGCGATAATAAAATTATGGGGAACCAGAAGTGTTTTTCTTTCTTCCATGGAGGCGACAGACTGACTGAAAACTTTGGGGATATTTCTTTTTTGAAGCCATGTTAAGAATACCACCCATCTTGATAAATTAGCGATAAGATACCTGACAAACACCACGTGTAAAACAAGAGTTGTCATATTGTCCGTGGCTAGAGAAATGATAACGGCGATTTAAGCGAAAGAGAAGAGATAATTTGTTTTAGTTAAGCAAGATATTTTTTTTTCCCGAAACAAAGCCACGGATTGTTCACGCCCGACTAAGACATCATTGGTCAAGTGGTGATCACGTGACGCACGAAGGAGGAGGAAAGATACCCGACCAAGACCTCATTGGCCGAGAGTGATCACGTGACGTACGAAGAAGGCTGTCGACGCCCCATCCAGAGTATAAGTATGAGAAGCTGCTACGAAGAAGTGGGGAGGGCAGTTCACGCCCCTCAGAGGTATGGTGAGAAAGTGGGAGTGAGGAAGGGTTCCCAAAAATGGAAAAGAGTGGAAAATCCCTAACCAGAAATAAAAGAGGTGGATATGTATTTAGAAATATCGAGGACCCCCCCCCCGACGCCAACAGACCCAACCCGGTTTTTGTCGGCGTCAATAAAAGCGAGGCCCCAACAGGCAGAAATCAGAGTTCGGGCTCTGGCAGTTTCCAGTTGAGTTCAGTCCAGTTCGGGCTCTGGTAGTTTCCAGTTGAATTCAGTCCAGTTCGGGCTCGGGTTTCCAGAGTTGAGTTCCAAGAGTCAGTCTCCAGCTGAAGCCGGCTCGAGATAGCTGACCAAGATTCACGCAAATTTAGGACTCCTCTTCAACCAAGAACAATTATTTTGAAGAGCGACTTAGAACCAGACCACCGAAATAAGTTTTTTCGACTTTCGCCCAAAGACACACCGAAACACAAATTTCATAGAGAGCAAACAACTTGAAGCTTTAAAACTTGCCTAGCGAAAACGACGTGTCACAATCCCCAGAACGGGTCGGGAGATAGATGCAGTCCTATGTATCGAACAACTAGACATAAAGTTTGTTACCTTTTTCTTTGATACTTTGAACTTTTTGAGTTTTCATTTTATATACTTTTATGCATATTTGTGTAGTATCACCCCCGTTGAACTCAGTTTGCATTACGGCCCCAACCACTGTTTGTTCTCGTCTGTCTAAGATCAATTCACAACGTGGGTAGGCAGACTGGAGATCAATGCAGTTACCTTGGTAACCAGGCGTTGGAAGCGAGTTGGGAACGACGAGGCTGATATCAAATCTAACCAGATTCCCACCCGAATCACCAAAAGGTTAGAACGTCACATTTGGGTGCCGCGACCGATACCAAGCAAGTTGGTCGTCACAGGACGAGACAACACGACTGACACGACAGGCGGACGTCACGTTTGGAGCAGCGACACCCGGACGGAGCAGCGAGGAGCGAAAAGCTGGCGCCGCGGCGAGGACGTCACAATTGGTGCTGTTTGGGGACGTCACAACTGGTAGATCAGGATAGAACGTCACAGTCGGCGCTGCGACCGGGGGACGACGTCACACCCTAAAAAGTAAGATTCCCACTCAAAAAGGAACATGGCCGGATAAGCACACTAAAAAAATGTAAAAAAATATAGGTAATCAACCAATACGATCGTTATCCAAAGGCACACACACACACACACACACACACACACACACACACACACACACACACACAGATATATATATATATATATATATATATATATATATATATATATATATATTCACTGTGTATGGAAAAAATATTTTAAATCAATTAATTTATAATATTAATGCTCTGTAAATTTACATCGAGCACTATTTTGTAAAAATAAAAATACCAAAAGAACACCGGATTATATATCTTACAGTTCTTTCTTATATATATATATATATATATATATATATATATATATATAGAGAGAGAGAGAGAGAGAGAGGCAGAGGGAGAGAGATAGAGAGAGAGACATACATATAAAGACATAGACCAAGATACATTATGAGAAAAAGAAAAAGAAGCAAATTACATTTAATTAAGTCAAACAGACGTAAAATACAGTTTTTTTTTAAAAAAGTGCTTACGTATTGGAATGTAGGCAGAGTGACATCGACCAAAAATAATACGTTCGACTTGCCGACGCCAATAAGTGTGATAATAATTAAACTTTGTGGGGCAGATCCCCACCCGCACTACAAGTTAGAGGACGGGTCACTAAGGAATTCATTAAATAAAGAAAAAAAAGAAAAATTACAATAGATTTTACATTTGAGTTATTTTCTCACCCTCCTCAAATACGGAAGCCTTAAAAGTAAGATTCCCATGCATTCGTCAGAAAGAACACAGCCGCATTTGCGCAATTAAAAACACGTTGAAATTATTATTATTATTTTTATTTTCTTTGATTTCTGGCGTTTACACATTTCTTTCCGCGTCCCGCCAAGAGACCTAAGGTTAGAAATGGCGTCATGACGCTTTCCACTGACAAAAAATAAAAAAATTACATAGATAAAGCCCTTCGTAAAGTGTGGTCTGTATATGTCAGAACAATTTTTTGTATCTCCTTGAGGCATGGACTTCCAGGAATCCCTTCAATTAGTCTACTGCACTCTTTCCCAAACAGTCCTAGGGATCCAACTACAACAAGGATTGTTGAAGTTCCCATATGCCATATTTTCCGAGATTTCTATTTCAAGGTCCTTGTATTTTGACAACTTTTTGAATATTCTCAAAGACACATTGCAGTCTGCAGGGACTGCCATATCAATAAGGAGGCACCGTTTTTGTTTGTGGTCTTTGATAACAATATCTGGGCGGTTGGCCTTGATTGTTCTGTCAGTGTGTATTGTGTAGTCCGATAGAATTGTAACAGGTCCTATCTCCGTAACCGGGTCTGGGTGGTGTTCCTACCAGTTTCTTTCAGTTTACTTCCCGTAGAAGTTGCAGATTTTCCAGTGCAGATATTGGCCCACTCTGTCATGTCGGGTTTTATATTCAGTGGGTGCCAACATCGTGCAACCTGATACAAGATGATCAATCGTTTCTGGATATTTATCACATAATCTGCATTTTGGGCTGACTCAATATTTTAGTATATGTGCTTGATAATTCCTAGTTAGCAAGCATTGGTCCTGCGCAGCAAGGATAAATCCTTCAGTTTCCGCTTTCAACACTGCACTACGTAGCCACTGATGGGTACGGGTTTTGTCTACGTCAGCTTGTTTGGTACGGGCAGAGTATTGGCCATGAAGCGGTTTATCTTACCATCGCTTCTGTATCTGGTCGGTTGCATTCGTCTTTGCTCTCTTTTTTAGGTATTTTGCAGTTTAAGCCGGTGTGTTGTGCTGTAGTTGCATCTCTACGCCCATTTGAAACTCCATTTTGAATTTTTTGGCTTCTTTCATTACGGAGTAAAGACGCTTATTACTTTCATGTTCCTTGACGCATACCATCATTCAGTCTTCTGTAGTTTCCAAATATCTTTGGAGGCCAATTGTTTGAGTTTTGTAGGACAGTTCTAGTTGAACTAATCATCTGCCTCCTTCGGATCTGGGCACATACAGACGATCAACATCAGCTTTGGGATGATGCATGCGATAGCAAGTGAGAAGCTTTCTCGTTTTGGCGTCCATTCGCTTAATTTCAGCTATGGTCCAGTTAAGGACATTAAAGCTGTATTGCACCACGGACAGCCTATGTGTTTATGGCTGATATTCTGTTTTTTGAGTTTAGCGCAGTATTTAGTATCAGACGTACATGCCTGGAGTACACTTTTCTTATTTTTTCCTTCATTTTGGGGTGTTGTATGCCATATCCTTCGCTAATTCCTAAGTACTTATAAGCTTCATCATGCTCCAGCTCCCTAATCTTTGTAACAAAATCTAAATCTATTAAGGCTTTTTCTGTAATTCTACATTTTTGAATATTACTTTTGCACATTTATCTAATCCGAAGTCCATACCTATGTCGTCACTGAAGTATTTTACAATATTGAGGAGGCCTTTCAACTCACTGTCGTATTTGGCAAAGAGTTTGAGATCATCCATGTAGAGTAGGTGATTGAATATTTTCTTATTTGTTTTGTAACCATAGCTACTGTTGTTCAGTTCATGTGTATTATTATTATTATTATTATTATTATTATTATTTCTTTGAATTTTGGTGCGTATTCATTTCTTTCCAGGTCAGAAATAGCATCATGGCATTTTCCACTGAGCATTTTCTGAGAAGAAAAAACAAACAAAAAACGATAGCAAAAACTAAGATCACGCTTATTTTGCATATATATTCCTTCATAAAGTGTGTGCTGTAATTGTGATTACAGTTTTTCTGTATTTTGGTAAGTCTTGGACTACAGGAATCCTTTCAATGAACCTACTGGATTTTTCCCAATAAGTCCGAAGAATCCAACTGCAACTGGAATTGTTGATCTCCTCGTGTGTAAGATGTTTGAGATTTTGATTTCAAGGTTTTTGTATTGTGATAGTTTTTTGTTGAAGATCTTCAAAGATACATTTTCGACAACCATATCAGTAAAAAAAAGCTCATTTTGTATTTATGATCCTTTTCACGATGTCTGGGCGATTAGATTTTATTGTTCTGTCTGTGTGAATCCCATAAAATTGTCTCAAGTCCTATGTCTGAAACTGGGTCTGGTTGTATTCACATATATATCTTGTACTTTCCGTTATTATTACAATTGCTATTATTGAGTGAGATAACATCACATCCAATGAATAGCGATGGTTTACAAAGATGCAAACTTAATATAATGATCATGACAACATTTTTTCTTCAGAAAAGTTTACATAATACAATGCACAAAATCCACTAAAATAGAATTTCACTAGTCTTGTTATATGGAATTATGCCCAGATTATGGGAATGTGTCGGACAGGAAACGGTTTAACCCAGTCTTGATAAGTTTAGGATTGTTGCTATCAGGGAAGAACATTCTAGGGAGCCTGTTCCACAAAGTAGCTGTTTTCGAAAAGATTCTTTTTCAGTGGAACTTCGTTCTTAAGAGTAGAATACGAAGAGAGTGAAAATGTTTCAGTCATGTATACGTGACATAGCGTTTCCAGATTGTGAATGTCTGAACACGTAGAACTAAGAAATGTAGCTCGTCTGAATATTTGTCGTGGAAATAAAGATAGAGTAGGGATATTCTTGTGATGATTCGATATGCAGAAACAGTTGCTAGATTTTAAAATACTCATTCACCAGCGAGACTATTAAACAAACGTGCGTATTTGATGAGATATTTTTGACAAAGAATTACATATCCATCCTGTTTGAAATATTATAGCTATTTGTTTAACCAATATCAACGACGATTTTTTTTAACTGAATGTTTGATATTTTATGTATGTATCTGAAGCTATAGGGATGTTTTATTTTCCAAACACAACCAGCTCGCTATGTACGTTTGCATATATGAAAAGTGTGTGTATATAAATATAAATAAATATAAATAAATATATATATATATATAATCATTTATATATTATATGCGCGGTACTTATTAGAAAGCGCTCAATATCAGAAATAGAGCTAACATATTTGGTTGGATTGATGTGAGTTTGTGACCCGGGCTTTCACGCCTTTGCGATCGTCAGATAAACTGATTGTTTTTTTTTTTTAAATTTTGGGATTATGTAGATTGCGTGTATTGGTGTTATTATGGAAGTGGGGTATATATATATATATATATATATATATATATATATATATATATATATATATATATATATATATATATATATATATATATATATATGTGTGTGTGTGTGTGTGTGTATAAACAAACACATATGAGAGTTTGTGTTTATGATAGATAGATAGATAGATAGATAGATAGATAGATAGATAGATAGATAGATTAGTATATGTGCGCGATCCTATGGGTGGGAGGCCTTTTAAATGTGATGTACATAAAGGAATATAATTCATTTGTGAATGTAAGCAGAAATCCGATATATTTAAAATAGTAATGTTGTTGATCCTTCTAGAAGAAGGTAACGCCCATAGCTTTTCAGTCATGATATTTTGGAAGTCAGTTATTTAGAAATTGTTACAAGAGTAATGAGTCTTTAAATCAATAAATATATCTGCAGTTCATTGCAGGATTTCATTTTAAAGTATAAATGTTGATATTTTTTTCGCCTTAACTATTTGCGAAAAAAATAAAAAAAACTTTGTCGAAAAGAAATATAAATGTTGGAGTACGCGCAATGCACAAAATTACTCGAACATTCACAAGCATCATTTTCCATTCATATCAAAATTCCCATGCATGTAGTAGTAATGAAATCATTATAATTGTACCGTAATTTTTAGTAACTTTCAGGCAATTGTGAGACATGCGCGATACACGCTTAGGCGATCACGTATCTTTCGATAAATGACTGACAGGGCAGATTTTTCCCGCATTAGGTTGCCATGTTTTTCTGAGGAAGCCTTTCTATAGACTTGGCTGGCAACTGTTACACCAGTTGCCATCGAAGTGTATAGGACCCGGTCTTTACTGCTGGTGGGAGATGAAGAAGAATCTTACCTTTCTCAAGGGTATTTATTGTCACGGAATTGAATGTTATGCATTCGGCTGGAATTCGAACTCGGCTCTCAGATTTTTCAATCTGAGCCGCTATTCCACCATAACGCTAGCAAAGCTAAAATTTTCTTGTAAACTTGCGATACATATGTAAATAACCTTAAAAATAATGCGTTTTCTCAATAGCTTGCGACACAACGTTATATTATGCATTCCCCTAACAAAGGACATTCTTCACTTTTCATGCTATTATAGATTATAGTTTTATTATTATATTTAATAACACCACATTTGGACATAACGGAATATATTTTATTATTTCAAATGCCGATGAATGTATGCCTGACTGTTAAATATATGATGCCTTGTTTTGTTTTACGTCATAGAATCGATAATTTATGAATGTGCATTAATAATAATAAATCAAGATATATATTGATATACACTTGAATACAACCGTAGGTAAACAAGATTTAAAAGATTTTCTAAATATTGCACAAAGAGATATCATTTCACGGAAAGTGCTCCGACGAGCAACTTTCACTAGGTCCCAGACTGCATGAATTTAAACGCGCTACTAGGTTGCCATCTCAATCCCACCCTTACACTGTCGAAAGTGTTAAATGTAGCCGTCTCTTCTCCAATTGCTTCATACCTCGCACCTCCCGTCTGTGGAATTCGCTTCCTATTACATGCTTCCCTGATAGCTATAATCTCCAACTATTCAAATATAATGTCAATCGATATCTCCAGATATCTTGATCCACTCCCTGTCCTTCTCTTTATCCTTTCCTCTATCACGCCTCTTTACTTTCGCTTCAACTCTC
The DNA here is from genome assembly GCA_903632075.3 of Acanthosepion pharaonis. Classification (NCBI taxonomy): domain Eukaryota; kingdom Metazoa; phylum Mollusca; class Cephalopoda; order Sepiida; family Sepiidae; genus Acanthosepion; species Acanthosepion pharaonis. The sequence continues at coordinate 227,959 of CAHIKZ030003790.1, forward strand.
TGTAACCCCTCGCGTGCTAGTGGCATCTCACTTCACTTCGGTTGAAATTCTTAAAAAAATATAAAGAAAATAAATGCCATGAACAAATTAATAATAAGTTACCAGCATACATTGTGGAAAAAGATTCCATATATTTACTAGGATGCTATGCCACAGGTTTCATAAATGCCCTTATAATTGACTGTCCTGAACAGAGAGAATTATTAGTCACTACTGATACTATTTTTACTACTATCACTAATAACAATAATACAACAACAACAGAAAAATACTACTACTACTATTAATTATAATAATAATAACAAGCATGTCAGCTAAATAATTTGATAAACATAAATTAAGAAATTTTAAGTGGCATGCAAAAACAATTACTCTTCCACTAAAACTTGCTTTATTGGGATTAAAAAAGAAAGTGACAAGCTCATTAAGTACATACCAGGTAATGTATCAAGGTATGTAATACAAGAGGTTGTGGGTATCAGCACTTCTCATCTATTCAGAAAACACCCTTTCAACGTAATATGCATAATATCAGACTTGAGAAAGTATGGTAGAAAACATCAAATCTAGAAAAGAGGAAATACTATTACGAATACTTCTCCTCCTATAAAAACTACTAGTATTAATAGTAAGAATAATACGATTAACTTGATTGACAAGCTCATGGAGAGCAGCCACCCTGATATAAAAACGTATGCATAAGAGCATCCATGAATCAGATAAGAACTTCGTGATTCCGGAGCAAGAGAAAATACAGTTACCTGAGAATGGCAAGACAAATCAAAAAATTACGCCAAGCGGCAGCTAAAGATATCCATTTTGCGATTGGCATACTCCGGACTATTCCCAGGAATCGTCCTACTTCGCAGGATGTCTTGGGCTTATCATCGGATGTGCGCAGCTGACAGCACTGCTTGGAACAGCTCATGCGTTGAGGAATATAGTATCAGTCTAATCACGTTAGTGAGTTTGTAGCACCATTACACGGCCAAAGCATCCAAGAATCGGAAAGGATATCGAATAATAATAATAATAATAATAATAATAATAACAACAATAATAATAATAATAATAATAATAAGAAGAAGAAGAAGAAGAAGAAGAAGATGGAGAAGAAAATATTCTTATGAGTAGACTCCACACCATACGAAGTGCTTTGTCTATGTAATATATGTGTGATTATTTTTTTTTTTAAATTGCTCAGTAAAAAATATGCTGCCATTGCTGACCTCAAGTTTCTTGTCGAGACGTGGAAATAATGAACACACACAAGCTGCCAAAGGAAATAATAATAATAATAATAATAATAATAATAATAATAATAATAATGCATTAAGAATTGGACAAAGTCCGACAATTTATTAAAGACATTTTTATGTTTAACATTCTTTTTATAGATACAAGTATTTAAGTAAATGCTCTGTTTATAATATAAGGCACGTCAGCGTAAATGACGGTTCCGTGTAGGATGCAGATTCGAATCCTGTCAAAGAACGAATATTTTCTATGAAAATTCTCGGACATTCAGGCCGGTAAATGTTATTTAATACTGTTTATTATAAACAGAGCATTTACTTAAATACTTGTATCTATAAAAAGAATGTTAAACAAAAAGATGTCTTTAATAATAATAATAATAACAATAATAATAATAATTATTATTATTATTATTTCCTTTGATTTCGGGCGTTTACACATTTCTTTCCGGTTCTCACCCAGAGGCCTAATATTAGAAATGGCATCATGACACTTTCCACTGTCAATATATATATATATATATATATATATATATATATATATATATATATATATATATATATATATTGCATAGTAAAGTGTGGGCTGTACTCGTGAGAACAATTATTTGTAGATTTTTTGAGGCATGGGCTTCCAGGAACCCCTTCAATTTGTCTACTGGAATATTTTCCAACCAATTCTAGGGCTCCAAAAACGACAGGGGTTGTGAATGTTCCCATGTGCCATATTTTTGAGATTTATTATTATTATTATTATGATTATTATTATTTCATATATATATATAA
>CAHIKZ030003790.1:232500-252500 GCA_903632075.3 Acanthosepion pharaonis
ATTGTGTTGAGCGAATTTTTTCTTCCTCCGTATGAATGCGAAACTCTCGTCGCCAATATCATTGTGGCGAGGGAATTTTTCTTTCCTCCGTATGAGTGCGAATCTCTCGTCGCCAAATTTGTTGTGGCGAGCGAATTTTTTCTTCCTCCATACGAGTGTGAATTTCGTCACCAAAGTTGTTGTGTCGAGCGAATTCTTTTTTTCCCACCGTATGAGTTCAAATCCTCGTCTGCAATTTTGTTGTGGAGTTATTTCGCAGTGGAGGTTTGTATTTGTACTAAATTTGTCCCAAAATAGGTTCAAAGTATTACGCAGAGTAATCTTGTTGTGGTCGCTGACCACTTTCCTATTCGACTAACTGTCGACTACTTCTCCAACTTATATTAGGTGGGAGAATTTTTTAAGTATAGAATAGGTGTGTTTCACCATAACATATATATATATATATATATATATATATATATATATATATATATCATTATACAAGGTATTTTCAAATATTTGCATTACGTGTAGAGGAGGCCATCATGAGTTTGTTTTATTCTAACCAATTGTAGGAATTTCTAAATGAATGTTAGAATATTTTATAAAAAAACTATCAATTGTTTTAGCATTTGTAAATGAAAATAAAATGGTAGTTATTTGCTATTATAACTTTAAAAATGCTCATTGGCTTACGGCCATAGTAATTTTAATCTCCGGCTCTCGTCCGATCAAAGAAGTTAAGCAAAATTGACACTGACCAGTAGGCTGAGAAGAGACCAACTGGGAATACCATGTGTTGTAAGCCCCTAGCAGCATGATTTGTATTAGCGTGGTACGTAATGGTACATTTCTCCCCATGTGAGGTGAGTATAGAAAGATACATGGAAGGCCTACATTCAACAAAATATTTCAAAGGCTGATTAAGAATAAACTTGATCAGCTTTTCTCAATATATATATATATATATATATATATATATATATATATATATTGAAATGGACAAATTCCGACAATTATTTTAAAGACATTTTTATGTTTTTACAATTTTTTATAGGTAAAAATAGTTAAGTAAATGCTCTTTTTATAATAAAAAGTACTAACAAAATTTACGGCCTGAATGTCCGAAAAATTTTCATGGAAAATATTAGACCTCCGACAGGAATCGAAACTGTATCCTATATGGAAACGTCATATCGCCTGACTTGACTTAACCCAATGAGCCACAGAGGATTTTTCAGCCGGCGAAGTCAATTTTACTTCCTTTAATCTACAAACTTCCATGATTCTCTGATGTGCATTCATATCTGCCCCAATGTGTATCCAAATGTGAACAAATGACGTCACACATTTTGAAATGTACAAAGTCCGAAAATTACGTTAAGACATTTTTATGTTTACACATTCTATTTATAGACACAAATATTTAAGTAAATGCACTGTTTATAATGAACAACATTAACAACATTTACCATCCTTAATGTCCGAGAAATTTTAATAGAAAATATTCGTCCTCTGGCCCGATCGGCTAAAAATGTCTTTTTTTATATATATATATATATATATATATATATATATATATATATATATAATAATAATAATAATAATAATAATAATAAATTAACTGATTTAAAACGTGGTTTCTTCGCTACACAGGATTTACCATGTTTCCAAAACAGAAGCTAAAAATTTCAAAATTATTTATATAATATATATATATATATATATATATATATGTGTGTGTGTGTATTTGTGTGTGTGTGTGTGTGTACACAATCTTCCTTGGTAAAACTTGCGGAGTATCAGCGTGTTATAGACAGTCCCTTCTGTGTGAAACGTGTCAGAATAACTGAATAATTTGAGCATGAAAGTCTCGGCTGCGAATTGATTTCAGTGGTTCTTGTGTCGCCACTACGTCGCCACACCATGCCTCACAAACTCCAGCTAACACCATCCGCTGCGTCAAACAAGGCAACTAAGACGCATGAAGCAATAGAAATGTGGTTATTTGGAACGATGTTGAGAAAGCACTGAAGGTAGCATATGATTAACGAGGATTTTCAAGAATAATAAAAAACACAGTGGACGATTTTATAGAGAATCTGCAAATGGCAGCTGAAATTCCAGGAGCACACGCTTTAGAATTATGAGTTCGAAGATAGGTCACGCAGAGGGCATATTAAAAGCAAGAGGGACAGTAAAACTGCGAGTAAAATGCCTAGCAATTATGTTAGAAAAAGGATTGGAAAATGGAATAAAAAAAATAAACTGGCTCTATTTATCCATTTTAAGAAGTCATGGAGAGCGATGATCAGTCACAGACCAAATAGAAATTGTATATAAAGGAATTGAAGATTTCAACGTCAAGAATTTCTGTGACTTTTATGCTTCCATGTAAATAATAACCCGCTTTCGACACCTGTCTCCTACAAATTTTGTCCAATTTATATGTGAGACAGACTCCATCAATAAAACACATTGTTAGCCTGAAAAAAATTCTTCTGGAATGAAACAAATCAATAAAATGTGTTTTTTTTTATATTGTCGTTCATATCTCCCTCCATCGCTCTCTCTTCTCTCTCTCTCTCTCTCTCTCTCTCTCTATATATATATATATATATATATATATATATATAAAATTTGTAATTTAAATAACAGAAAAATATATATGTTTAAAAACAAGTGAGACACGATTTTTCATTAGAAATTGTATTATTACATAAAGAGAAAATATTTATATGATTATCTTTTACTCTCATAAAAATCATTATCTTTCCCCTTGATTACTGCAACACAATGTTTGGCATACGCCGAAAAGGTTTCTCAAAGTGTAAGTCTGACAATTGTTTCCATTTTTTAATGGCTGTAAGGGGGTGGGGGGTTCACTCTTCTTTCACGTTCATCCTAATTCATCCTAATTCATCATTTTCAAGTTCATGCTAATTCTGGGGGCGACTTCAAACTCTAATTCGCACACAAACATACATAGTGATTTTCCAAGCATAGATTAGATGTGGCACAAGGCCGACATTAGACTACCTCGAGGTGCCCCCCCACAGATATGTGCGTGTGTGTGTATATATATATATATGTGTGTGTGTGTGTGTGTGTGTGTGAAAAGTGTGTGTATATAAATATAAATATATATATATATATATATATATATATATATATATATATATATATATATAATTATTTATATAACCCAGAGTCACAGACTCACATCAATCCAACCAAATATATATATATATATATATATATATATATATATATATATATATATATATATATGTATATATAAGTCATAAAAGTGTTATCTTAAATTTCTCGTCTCCATAATATTTGGTGCTGAAAATATAGATTTAGATAAACATATATTTAACTTTTGCAATATCACTCTTACAGAGAGAGAGAACGGATGTTCTTTTTGTATGGTTGGATATTTCCAGTTACCCTTCTAAAGTAAACTAAGAATATATCTTTTCTATGTTTTAATTATCATACTCTCAGTTAATTTTACATGATACTTCCTCTCTGACGAGTTTTCCTTGTGTAAATTTAGATTAGTTGAGTTTTCTAGTGAATGTTCTTTCCGCTCCACAGATCATGATTTTCTTGCTTAGCCGAATGCTCACTTCCGGGATATTAAGTCTAGAAGTGATATTTACTTTATCAAACCGTATAAACGGTCTGGCGTGGTATTTTTAAATAGTCAGTATTATGTTGATGGAAATCATTTCACATGACTTTCAGAAGATTTGTTCCGTAAATGTATGTGGCGATACCAACAAAATGTAGGCTAGAATATAGAGTCGTTTGGTTTCTGCATATAAAAACAAAGTGATTTCCAAGAGTCTGTACAATCGTATTAAACTTGTTGGTTTCCAACGTCCATGGCTTTATGCTTTACTCAATTTACATGAGCATTATCTGCCTCTCAGGCCCATTCTTCATATTATTCGTTCTGTGCAACACGAAATGACAAAATGGTTGACTGAAATACTCCAACATGTTTCTGATTTATTTGTAACCCATTATATTTCTGATTTCTTCAAATTCTCTAACTGTATAAGAAATATGTCCCCAGGACAATCTCCTATGGTCATTTGACATTGTTATTTTATGTGCAAGCTTACCCCTTCAAGATACCGTACACATATATTCCGACGCTCTTTACAGGGTTACTTGATTAAATTCTGGAAGCTAATTTGTTGGAGTTTAGGCATTTAGCAACTGAAGTTGTTGAGTTTATATTTGACATCACTATGTACGTCCAGATCGATATTGTTTCTAAGGTCAGTTGTATGGGTCCAGTATTAGCCAACATTTTTATTGGTTTCTGAGAGAAAATTTTGATTGAAAAATGCCGTAAATCTCATGTATATTTACGCTACGTTGCTTCCATCAACGATGCTACTGTCTTACATATTCGACACCATTCCCTTCATTCATCCTTGCAATTGCCATGAAATGGAGAATAATTCCATTTTGCTTTTCTTGCATCTTCTTTTGTAACGTAGAGATGGTTTCTTTATTACATGTGTTTGCCGCAAACCTAGGCCCACTTGTCTGTACACTAACTGGAACTATTTTGAAAATTCCGTTCGATTAATGTGTTTACCACCTTAGTGCATTTGTTTCTCTATCCTTTTGATCAGAAACTGGAGAAAATTAATCACATTTTTATTAACAATGGTTTCCCTGCCAATGATATGAATTTCGTGATTGAGTGTAAATTGTGACGATGAAAGAACCAGTAGTTTTGGGTCCCAGATTTTGTACTTAAAAAAAATACTGGCTAGGTAGGAAAAGTCAAATGCTTGCAGATATAGTACCAGCAAGCATTACATCAGGTTTTCTACAACGGTTACATGGTTGTTTAAAGAACAATTAAAAGTTTCCATCATATTTAACATCGTTTGTCCTACTTTCAAATTACTTATATCATATTTGCGGAATAATCTTTACAAGATTTTACACACACGTATATATATATATATATATATATATATATATATATATATATATATATATATATATATATATATATATATATATATATATTCAATTAGAAAATCAGTTTTTCAATCTTTCATTCTCGTCAGGCGATTTGTATCAATTGATTTTCCTACGCTTTATTTGTTTTTAATTATTAATGAACATTTTATTATTTAAAAAAATATATACAAAGGCACAGCGCCAGCCATGATAGGCGGAGAGGAAGAGGATGCACAGACAACGGAGAAAAAGGAGAGGAGAAGCAAAGAAAGGGTACTGGTCAAAATGTATGGGTGGGGGGTTAATTGACATGTACATAATTTTTATCGAGCTTCATATAAAATCAAGAGAATTTTTTTACTTATATGAATTCAAAGGTTCATACTTTCGGTACTTTGATTCAAAAGGCGTTTTGGATACGAAAATATCATAATTGTTAACTTTTCTTGTTGGCAGAGTTTACAGATTTCATTATATTTGTTGTAAGGTAATAATTAAAGATGGTTATATATATATATATATATATATATATATATATATATATATATATATATATATATATATATATATAAAAGGCTAAAAAATACTAATATTCTATGGTTATAATTTATTACATTGGAATCGTAATCATCAGACTTCGTTTGGATCGTGATTACGCGTCCAGTGTAACAAATTATAAGCCTGGAATATTAGTGTTCCAACCTTTATGTTATATTCTTACTCTGTCCTAGTCATTCAGTTATACCTGGATTTGTCCTCTGTGTATTTAATTTATATATATATATATATATATATATATATATATATATATATATATATATATATATATATATATATATTATATGTAAATCGAAGTTTCAATGAAGTAACGAAAGAACATGATGAATAGCTTTCGAAATGGATAAAACCGTTCCATGTGATTTTTAATATATATATAGCGATTTTCCTTAGTAAAACATTCTATGATATAGGACGGTAGACATGAAATTCACTGTATTTAAATAAACAGCGATATCACTAAAACACGTGAACTCAATAAAAAAATATTTTTTAAGATAATAAGAAAGATATATTTACATTAGTTTTAAGAATCTATCTACTTGTTTCAGAAAATTAATTTACATTACTAATATTAATATACTAAGCACCAGTTTTTTCTAGCCCTTAGTATCTTAAAAAATCCTTGATATACATCGGTTGTGAAAACAGGTTAATGCCACATCATTTAAGCTTTAAGACATTTCACTATTTTTGATGGTAGTGTTTATAATTAACCCCCTTATTAGAAATAGCAATGCAATTCTCATTTCTTTATTTCTAAGGATAGTTTAAACTTTGCTTTGCTTCTGAATGGCATTGTTCCCTATTTATAACGTATTTTCGGATTTTTTGTCTGTCACATGTTCCGTCGTCTAAAACTACACCATTATATATGAGGAATCACATGGAACGGTTTTATCCGTTTCGAAAGCTATTCATCATGTTCTTTCGTTAGTCCATTGAAACTTCGGATTTACATGTTACAATTCTCGTCGTTTAATTACTACACTATATTGTAGGAAACATCTTACGGCTAACTCAAGCTGAAATTACCCCTTCCGGTACGATCACCGAAGATATGAAACGTCGAACCTGGTTAGTACATAGTGATTTTCCAAGCGTAACGAGACAAGCTTGCTACCCATCTTGGTCAGTACATATATGGATGATCGCTTCGGAAAAGAGGATGGTGTATCATGGGATGTCCGGATGTTTTAATGGATAATGATTGATAATTTTTAATCGATAAATAGAGTTTCAAGCTACATTGGGTTCATGATATTCAATTTCACGCAAATACTCCTCGGAAAGGTATGAATACATCGTTTCTTCCACGGCTACGGATTAATTATTATGACGTGTATCGCAAAGCTAATATTATCTCAAAAATATTTACTATCTAAAAATATGTTGTAGCTTTAAAAAAAACGCAAAGGTTTGATAATACGCAGAGAAGAAATCAATTAATATTTTCATTGTTTCTAGAGACGATTCTTTCGATTTATTTTATAGTTTACCTAGATTCATCAAGGCATCTTTTCCCACTTCTTTTTAAAGTCGGACATTTTCTAGTCCTTAACTCTTTGTCAGTTACTGAAATGCATCTGTCTCAATTTTTTTGAGCAGTCGGGTAATTATGTCAAACATTCATTCGACTCCTTTTATATACAAATATAATTACATCATTAATCAATGTGATAACTGCATCCTGCATAGTTTATGATCAAAATGCTATGTTATTTCTTTTCTTTCTATATTAATTGTATTCGTAATGATGTGTTCTATATAATTACACGGATTGCACTTTTCGGAAGACAATGGCACCTCAGCAATCCCTATCTGATTGATGCATTCATACTGATAATTCTTCGAATGTCGTCGTTGCATAAATTTAGGTTCTTCCATGCCATTCTGCTTTGCAATTATCAATTTAAAAGTGATATAAGAAGATGAAGCAATTGGCTAAATTGATACAACCATTTTTGTTTCTTTTTTATCGATAAATGCCTCTCGATTTCAATCAGTTCCGTTTTCAAATCTTTCCGTCTTTTGTCCGGAAGCCATGCCAAATTTCTCTGCCACTGCCATCAATCTTTTATAATGTAGCAAAAAGAAACATCACTGTCTGAGGAGCAGCGTGTTAATTTTGATTAAAAGGAGAAAAATGAGGGGGAAAAAATCTGTATAAAATATGCAACCAATCATCACGTTTATTATATCTGATGCTATTTTAAAGGAATATCCGATCATCAAAAATCTAAAAGAGATATTAAAAAAAAAAAAAAAATAATGTTAAAAGCATTTGCAGCTGGAAATTCTTTAGAGTAAAATCATTTTGAAAGATAATTAAAGCAGATTGAAATGCATGAAATATTGAGAACTAAATCTCTATTGAGTTCTTGAAAATCTAAGCAAGCTTAGACGTAAAGTATATTTGAACGAACTCAAACTTCATTCCATTTAAATACCGCAAAATATACAAATATTTTTTTTCTATTTGAACCACTTTCTTGATTTCTTATACACTACATTTTCTATTATGCAGTTTGTCCTTCAGCACATGGGCGATCATTGCTCTCAACAACTACCAAAGCTTTGTTGCTTTAATATTTTTTCGCCTATATATTATACATTTAAAAAAAAGCTTTGTGAACAGATTATTCACAGTTTTCCTTTGTTATTTGTCATATGTTCTGTTACTATCAAAATCCAACCTATTTTTCTACAGTATGTGCCGCAGTCATTTCAGCTGTCACTTTCTGGTTTTAATTAACAGTGTCCTCGCTTTTTAAATGTTCATTTGTTGTTTATGTAACGTCAACTCTGTTACTACAAATCTATTAAGCCTGAGTTTCCAGAATTTAATGCAAAAGACGGTTTCATATTATAGAGAAGTTCTGCATTATTTTCAAAAATTGTAACAACACCCAAATAGTTACAATTCTGTAGCTGATACTGACGTTACCAATTCAAGGCTCTTTCGAACTAGAAACTTCTTGGAAACTGTAACCTCTTGCAAAATCGCTGTTACTCTGTTGAAATTTAATTTTTTATTCTTTTTTTTCTTAACTACCTTGTCTAGGTGTTACTGTATATATCTCTCTAGTGGTTGCTATCAACGATACCATGTGCTTATCTCATGTTATTGTGCCCAACAATAGAAAATCCTGATAGGACTTCTAGTTCTCATAGAATCGGTGTAGATACGCATCCTTGTCTCACGTCCCTTTATTATTGTTATCCGTATGCAGGCGGCGTTATGTGTGCCCTGTAAACTTTCTAGATTATCAGTTTATCTTTCCAAAATTATTAAATTTCTCATAGAAATGAAAATTGGTATTTGAGCTGTCCTTTATCAAAGGTTGCACAATTAGCCTTAAATATAATCCGTTACAGAAATCGGCAAATAATGCCGAATTAGAAGATATATTTGAAATAAAATTCACTTAACCAAATTATAGGTTGGAGGAAATTATAACCAAAGCCACATAACATTTTTTTTTTTTTAGTTAGTGTGTTGCGTTGCAGATCAGACCAGAAAACAAGTTCGTTCTCACAGTGCATATCCTTCGAGTCAAATGATTGTGGCTTAAAAAAAATGACTCTATTGCCTCATTGTTACCCACCAAATAAAATCATGAGACGAAGTTGCAGAAGCACGCACATTTTATTATGGTTGTAACCAATTGCTGTAGACGATTGAGAGGGAGGTGATGGGCTAGAGCTCTAATCGATGTGCAGGCGTGTTTCTTTTCATGTCGCCGCAGGTAGACATCTATTTCCGGTTCCTAGTGACCACTGTCATAAAGCGAAAAAAAAAAAAAAAACTTTTTTTCCAGTCATCTTTCATCCAAAACAGTTTTTCATCAAGTACTCATGGTCTGGCTTCACTCATTTACCTTCTTTGTCAGGACTGTATGACATGATTCTTGGAAGGTCCACTTAGCTGATAATCATCCAGACAGTAACTGTTGAAACAATTTTTGTAAAATCTTTCAGATTTTTTTTACTTTCACATGATATCGTCTAGCACGTATATCACTACAAATGTAGAATGTGCTAACTGTAAAATTATTTATATTGGTGAGACCTGCTACGAATTTGCAATAGAGAATTCAAATGGAGAATTCAGACAATAATAAATGTCTTCAATTTCTGAACATTTCTCCAAAATAATCAATGTAAACAATAATTAAAATCTTTGTTACAGTCTATCGACAAAGCGCAAACACCAAATGCATTGCCTGTTAAGAAAGATTTTAGTTTGATAAAACTTAAACCTATTTGAATAAACAAGTGAAATCATTACATTAAACTTGAGGATATAAAATTAGTTATGTAATACCATCTGCTTTTTGTAATAGTGTTGGGAAAACAAGGGATTTGCTTGGATCTGTGGGAGGTGTCATAGGTAATTGCTCGGATATGCAATCAGTGAAACGAGATCCAATTTTAGTCGAGTTGGTTTTATCCACTTGTAAGTATCCATACAAATTCTCTTGGCAAATATCTGAATACACCTCTACTCCCCCTTGCTATGGGTTAATTAGTAAGTTTTTTACAAGAAATGCATTATTATCTCCAAAAATTATTACATTTTTAGCTATACATAATAATATTAATAAGTCATAAAATAGAATCAATCAATCAATTTTAAGTTTATGTAATAGCTTGTAAATTTGTAAAATATATTATTCTTCTCCCTCAGATTTTTATCAAATGTTGAGTTTAATTCTGTATATTTAAATAAATTACTGTGAATTTATCATTTCAATACTACCACTTTCCTTCTACGAAATCCGTATAATTTTGCATTTCATCGTATCATAGTACCGTCGAATAAAGAATGGGGGGGTCTCCTGTACGATCTGTAGGCAAACCACAATTAAGATACAAAGATGTCTGAAAAAATGATCTGAGGAAGCTAAGCACCAAAGAAGACACGTACGAAACTGTAACCTTCGAAGGAACAACCTGGCGGGAAAAAAAACCCTTAAAGTTTTAAGACCGACCAACAGTAAGTTTCGTCAGTGCCATGTTTTGGAGATACGATCATTTTCAAACTGACACTGCGACAGAAATATTCCTCATAGAATAACATCATGGTCTTCCGAAACATTGGCATGCTTACTGCAATATCATAGGCTCGGTAGTGATAATTAAAAGGTTGCTTAATTTGATAATGGCACGTATCTTCGGGTATATTCAATTGTGAATGCTTGCTTGAAAAAAATGCTATCGAACCGTTAATCATCATCATAACATTGTATGAAAGCATTATTCATCGTCGTAAAATCGTACCAAAAGATTAATAATCTTGATAACATTTTATGAAGACATATAACATCCTTGTTATAACATTGCATTTAAAAGATTAGTAACATTGTTTCAAAAGTATTAATCACTGTTACATAATATCTACTCGAATCTAGAACTCAAGTTGAGATTGAACTGAATGTTTAGTATTTTTTACTGTTTATCAAACTGTTTTTAGGTCATTTAAAGCTGAAATATATTTTGGGACTTTGTTTTTGTGCATGATTTTCAGATACATGTCCTGATAATTATCCAATATCTGTGGAGAGAAGCAGTAGAGTCATAACTTTTCTCAAGGTTATTCGCGAGTATGTGAATTTAACGAACCCAATTGGAATTTGGCATTGATTCTCCGATTTCACATTCAATATCGTTGCGCATTACACTAACCGCGCGTCAGATCTTACAGCATCTGTCATTACCAAGCGGTCACCCGTCTACGCAACTACCGGAACGGAACCGTTGTTTCAACCTGATACGGCCATATGCAAATTGAAGATTTGAATAGTACTAGAAACTTAAAGACATTCTAAAATATAAAATAAAATATTGGAGAGGAAAGAAAATGAAAAAATATTTCAGATGTGACGAAATACTTTATAGGTTGTAACTCTTATAAAATAAAATAACTGATTATTTGCGTAGGAATACACCAAAGAATACTGGGTGAAGATGTCTATACTAGATTCCAGTATATAGGGAATGCATCAGGCACCTTGAGGCGGTGTAATGGTTAGCAAATTTGTCTCGCTAAATCAATTACGACTGAGTAGTGAGTTCGATCCTCCCTGTGTGCCCTATACTTTCGGCCTTGTGCCACATCTAAGCTACGCTTGGAAAATCACTATTTGGGTACCTTGATGCGGTGCGATGTGTAGCAAGCTGGTCTCGCTAGAGCAATTACGGCTAAGTAGCGAGTTCGAACCTCACTGAGTACCCCATACCGCATCTAAGCTAAGGTTGGAAAATCACTATATGGAACGCATTTGTTTACTTGAAATAATCTGTAATTGTAGAAGAAGATAGTTCGCATTATACTCAACTGATCTTGTCCCTTCTTTTAAATAAATGCGACTAATAAAAAAGGGAGAAGGAAAATCACTAAACTGATAGCGGGAAAATTCCCGCCATGACAATTTCTACTCAGGGATTTAATGAAATCATTTTTATGTAATATTCACTCGTCCTTAAAAACAAATAATTCTCTCATTTTTTTTTTTCCTAATTCAAATATGTCGTAAAAAAACATTTCTTTTATTCCATCTCCAAGAGGGCGACATTGAGTTCGAAAAAGCTTGCACTTTATTTATGCACAACTAACCCGACAAAAATATGGAAAATTGTTTAAGCTTAGATTAGCCAGCACTTAACCACTTCATACTAAGTTTTGTCAAATAAATCTTTTCTGATAACCACTGGGGAAACATTTGCACAAGCGACAGCTTGTCCCGAAGCCATATCTCTCTAGTGGATTATTTCTACACTGACTACGGGCAATTTTAAATTCACTGCAAATTGAACACTTAAGACAATATATGAAGAAGAAAACTCATTTCTAAAGCTGAAGTGTTCTCTCTGCCTAGAAGTAATTTAAAATATGTATTTTTGCCTGCAAACCAAATAATGTTTGCTTAACATAATTCTGTCTCAAATATCTGCCGGAAAGTTTCAGGAAGAATTCTCATGAACAGTTATTTTATTTGCAAGTTCAGATTTTCAGGGAAATCTAGGAAAATGGAAAGGAAGATATTGAATGTTTTTGTTCAATTTACTGAAAATATTTAGGCTCATACTAAGAATAGTTCTGATAAAAAATCTTTGGAAATATTTGGTGTTAGGCATCACACTTTTTATTTATACTTACCCGAAAAAAATCCCTAAAAGCCATTCGAGGTAACGTGTATTCTTGTGCTAGACCTTCTGTGTCCAAAAGAGCTGTTAACCACTTGGTCCAAAAGGGTTAAACGTGCCAGCCTAGAGACCCTCGACTGGACGATGGCGACTCAGTCGGTTATGTGTGAGCGAAGCCTAAACTAGAGTAGGTATAGATGCCATTCATTACAATTCCTCATTCTTAACGACTGTGACCCCAGACGATTTGCAGTATGACGGTCATTCTAATTACAAGAATACACAAACATCATTCGCCAATTGAAGGCGATATTTTTGAGCGAGTTTAGTATATTGCTGTTGGGCTCAAATGAGGCGACGAATGAATATATATATATATATATATATATATATATATATATATGATTTTCCTTCTCTACCAATTCGCCGCAACAATATATATATATATATATATATATATATATATATATATATATAAGGATAACCAGAGAGTTTACGATTTCACAGACAGGAACTGATGGAGACAAAACTTCGATGGACCTCTAGACAGTCTCTCTGTTCAGATCAAAAATCGGACTGGTTACATAACATTAGTACACCTACGCAACTTCACGGGGCAACACCTTCTTCCGGTATCTCGCCTACGCAAATTTATGTGTCTATGCCTCTGCCGGCATCCGCCCACGCAGCTTCGTGAATCCACGCCTCTTCCGGCATGCCCCTCGCAGACATGTTTTTCCTTCTGCTCAGGACACATGTGCACTCTGTTTAATCAAGGCTCAGGAAACTTGTGCCTCCTGTTTATTTTAGCCGTGGATGCATTTCCTGTTCATGTTATCACCAGTACCGGTTTCCATTCACACACTGGTGCAGCGGAAGTAACACCGAAGGTCTTTCCTCAGCCGATATCTAACACGAGGTCCGCGAGATGTTATTCGCACAGAGAACGACACCGCCTTCTGTAGTCGGCGTACCTTTAATCAACGAATAGCGTAGCAAGGAGATGCCAACTGAGTGTAGAGAAGGCTGCAGTCCGGAAGCAAAATATTGTAATGGAATCAGCGAACTGGTACAATGTGACGTCAAAGGACGAGTTTTCAAGCGAAAACTTGCCTGCGAACGATATCTACGCGTACGGAATCGGAATTAAGGGAGTTGATACCACCGAACCCCCGACCACTTGGCAGTACAAAGATTATATAATATTGGATGTCTCGTTGAGGTGATATCACCCAATAGCCGATGTACTACTAGTTTCAGAAAGGGCCGTGTCACGGGTGTAATAAGTATGACTCGCTACTGATTGATAGGACACCTCATCGCGTAAAACATATCCATCGTACTTTCGGAGTAACTTTGTTGACAAACATCCGCGATGAGTTTTTCCACAGCTAGATGCTGCTCCTGTGCAAGTAATGCTCACTCGTCTCACTGCCTCCAAATGACGCGTCTGAAGAGACATTTAGCATTACGGAGAAGCACTCGATAAAGGAAGCTATAGGCAAGGTAGTCTTCTAGGGATGAGTCGATGAATGCTCCCCCTAAGACGAAGCTCGCGGCTGCTATCTTTATAACCAAGAAATCTCTTTGTGGGTGAAGAAGAAATCCACTTAACTTCAAAATGGCTGAGGGTGTTTGAGTACCTTTTGTATGTTTGTGCTGGCGACAAGGTAGAAGGAATAACCCGAATGTGTATAGCTGGTCACTTGTGTTTGAGCATATCCATCTAAAATGGCGTGTAGCCAATACCTATTGCAAACACTACCTCAGGCACATTTTTTGTGTTTATTCAACAACCACAGAGCCCGCTGTGGTTTATACTGCAACTATGCTTAGCACACCTTTGGGAAAGAGCTTGTTATCTAGCGTGGTCAACGATTTGAACAAAGCCAGCACGCTCAAGCCTTCGGCCACGATGAATTACGAATTTGTGCTAAGAAAATAATCGACGATCCTCAAGGGTTCAGTCTGCCCAGTTTCACGCACAAGGCTTGTGCAACCCATGCTATAATATTCATGCACTTTCCAAAGGTGCCGCACGCTAGGATCGATCCCTTACAGTTCCTTCCTGAAACATCGACCATGGTAACATTTGAACCCGTGTCTCATGGTCAGAATCCGAATGTTCTATGCTTTGGAATGTAGTGACTATGAATTAGTGTGCATGACTTTGAATAATCAATATGTGAGATCTGAAGAAATGATCATGAGAATATGGCAAATAGCTAAATATTCCCTCTTGAGTACAAGAGTTTAACAGTGTAGTGATCGCAGAAGCATCCTCACGGGAATAACCTACGTGAAGTAATAGTATTTGTGAAGAAGAAATTGAAGTTGATATCCATTCTTAGCTAAATAATATGTCGGAAATGTGGACAATTCAACACTGCAGTCGTAGCAAGTCCAGTCATTTTTTTGTTCTGAGCTGCTATAATAAAGAATAGACATCATTTGAACATTTGACCGTGGGAGTAGCGACAGAATCGAGATATGCTTGAAATACTGTCTTCGTGATGGACGGGCTGTAGAGAGAAAAACTAAGACATTCACAAAAACAGCTGCATAACGGTCTTTGAATGTTGTCAAGGCTGGAATGTCAGAATTGGGTAGCTCAATCTTGGATTTGGCAGAAATAATCCATTTTTCCTCCATTCTGATGCTTATAAAGATGAAACCTTGAAGAAGACGTCAGGTAGTATTCTGGAGCGGTAACATGAATGACAGGATTCTTCAAATAATAAGAGAGGACAATATGTGAAAATATTTCCAAAATCAAATTTGAACATTGCATCTATCAATCAAGTTTTATATACAAAAGGAATCCAAACAGTCTCCAAACATACATACAAAGACAATATTCTTAACTTATTTCATTCATGAAGAAAATGTTCTTCCTAACAGTGTGGAAATATTATGCGAAGCCATATTTGAAGATCTGTACGATGTAATGTGGCTTCTCTCTGTCATTTTTACAAATATTTTCATGGCAACTTCTCTGGCGAGCTTTTTCTCTTGTTTCCACGATTAAATGAATTTAAGAATGCTACTAGATATAATCCATTTTGGGATTACACTATATCCATCACAAAACACGCGCTGTTAACGGGCACTCCTATTTAAAACCTCAGTTTCATCTATTGTCTCGTTTGTCATTATATCGCGCTGATATTCTTCCTTTTTTTATTCTTAAAGCATTTTCCCCCGAGCAAGGCGGGAATACCACTAAGTAGTTCCTGATTGTTAAAGTGAGAGAAGAAAAGACTGAATATAGGAAGGATTGAGGAAAGGACAACATATGAATGGGATTCAAGACAACAAAAGATGGCGATTTACGTTGCATTTAATTTTTCAGTGAAGGAAGCAAACGAAACGGAGATCTATAGGCGTAACGGCTGAGAAAACAAATTGTTGGCGTAAACGTAGCGGTTGCATTTAGCCATTTCAACGATAAAGGTTTGACAGTCTACTAGCATGCTTTTTAGGAAAATTATGCCGGATCTGAGCTTTCTCATTAGAATTCGAATAGGTAGGAGATGTGCGTCATTTGACACTTGGAAATTGCATGGCGGGTAAATACATAAAATGGCGAGGAGAAAGAGTGTAGGCCATCTAAACATTTCTTATTAAATAGCCTTAGAGTAGCAATACAATTTCGACGTTTTGTCTGTGGCAAAGAGATGGAATAGTCCAAGATATGTATTGCAACACGATCACGCGTAAAACATTGGAACTATATGAAGGTTTGAAAATAAAGTTCATTATCTCCAGTTCTTATATCAGGGTACTACATATATACTTCTTTATATTTTTGGTGTGGGATTACTATTGATTTTGAAAAGTAAAGGTACTTCCTGGGACGTCAGAATGAACTGACCATGCTCCAGCGTTTTTGGGAATGGGTAGCACTTGAGTTCTGATGTGGTCATTTTTACATATAGATGTCCAAGGCATGGAAAAATATTACGAATGCAACCGACCATCATGACGAGATTAAAATCATTGTCGGATCGTTGATAATGCACCGATGTATGATTGGTTTTGAGTTACTTAGTAAATTCCCCTTTAGCTTAAACTGTTGACAGTATTTACATGAAGGTTTTGCATTCTAGAGGAGTTGGCCCCTGACATAGCAGGTGGGATCTCATATTACTGCTTAAACTAGCTGCCAAGACGTCGACTTTTCCACAAATACCGCAAGTGCGTTGGTGTCCTAATAGCTCCAGGAAAGATCCTATTACACCCTTTCTAATGGCGCGCTAGTTGGGAGAAAGCTCAAAATTGTTGCCGCTTTACAAATCGACCTACTCCAACCTGATATATCTCCCGCAAGCGTTTCCCAGTTTTCAACATTAACGCCAATTGTCTTTAGGCTATATTTATCTACATCCTGGGTGCTTATGATCTGGTCGATTTATACATAAATACACCGATACATGCATATCTATCTATCTATCAATATATATATATATATATATATATATATATATATATATATATATATATATATAAGAAATAGAGTTTTAAGGTGTGCTATATTTTTTGGGATAATGTGCTCAATATCAGAGATAGAGTGTAGGTAAATATAAATATAAAAGTAAACATTGAAGTCAAAACTCAGAGGCGACAGGCTGTTTTTCATGCTAGGGGCCATCGTCTGGCTGCCTGACGATGCCACCTAGCATGAAATAACCTGTCGCGTCTGGAGTGTTGACTTCAATATTCAGCACACACACACGCACATATATATATATATATATATATATATATATATATATATATATATATATATATATATATATATATATATATATATATATATATATAGAATCGTTCACCCCAAGAAAAGAAAAAAAGAAGTCACCAAAAGAAGGCGTTGCATGCTGTGGAAGACCTAGAAACATTACTAAGGCGCGAAAAGAAGAGTAATCAAAAGGAAAGTAGATCGTGATTGACATTGCATTTAAATTTTTGAGGATTCAATTTGACACAAGCGCGAAACAGAACTATTAGCATAGAATTTAACGTGATATTTACGCAACTCAACTGCAAATTGATGAGATCTCGGCGCCATTCTCGTACAGCGCTTAAATTAAAAGTTAATGCGTAGCACTCATCCGAGCAATTATCAAGAAAGTATCTATAGAAATGTCATATGGAAGCAGCTTTACGGCGGTGTGAGTTCTCTCTCTCTCTCTCTCTCTCTCTCTCTCTTAATATATATATATATATATATATATATATATATATATATATATATATATATATATATAGGAACGTACGACCATCTTGAGTAAACGCCTGACATGTCATATATCAGAGCAAAACGATATAAAAAACGTCTATCTACCCATAATCTACGTAAAACCTTAAGAAAGATACTCGTCGGTAAAACTAAAGTCATTTTAAATCAAATTTCCGAAAATAAGGCGTTATAAGAGAGATCAGGCTTATCAAACGATCACGCCCACCGCTAATATTACCTTGTTTAACAACTATGACACAAAGCCTGTCACTCGATTTTCCAACCATGCCCAACACAGAAAGACTCAGATTTAAAGCTCTAATATAATTGACAAATAATACATCGCACAAAGTCGAAACATGTAAATAAATAAGCAGCCCCATTGAAAATGGCTAAAAAATTTGCCGAAACCGCTTTGAACTATCGATGATATAAACATTTTTACTCGTTCACTCCCACCAGAGAAATGCAAGAACGCTGTGAAAACAAAATAAACATTTTTTTTTTTACTTTTCCGTTATATATAACGAGAGATTTTCACAGTGACTTGTCGTCCGGTCGCCTTTAGCTAGGATCGAAACACAGCTGAATTGGCGTCAGTCGTATATTCTAACATTTCGGACAGGTGTCATTCGGTTATCATCAGATGTTGTTATAACCGATATATATATATATATATATATATATATATATATATATATATATATATATATATATATATATATATATATACATATATATATATATATATATATATATATATATATATATATATATACCGATATATATATAGCCGATACACACACACACACACACACACACACACACACACACACATATATATATATATATATATATATATATATATATAGTTAATGCAAAACTAGGTAATCCGTAGACCCAAGGGTGACGATATCCAGAGAGCTCAATGTAAATTCAGAGCAGATATGTCTGAATAAAAACAGACCACTTTAATGTTCCATAACTTAAACTTAACGCGTATTGTCTCTAGATATAGATGGGTAAGGGGTGAGGGAGAAGACCGACATTAAAGGAAGAAGCTACAACAAACAATAATAATAAATCAATTCCTTGAGGGCAGGTTTCATTCAAATTCTTAGGCGCTGTTATTTCGCATTACTTTAAAGGGTATATTTGGGAGGTTAAGGTTTGATATAAATCTAAATGTCTAAACAATCTACGAAGAATTTAATTTGAAGTTCGTTGGAGTTTTCGGTATTTTCTATGAAACAGTCGATTGGAAAAACTCATACAAAGTACATTGAAAAAATAATCCATTTTATATTTAGTAATCTTTTTTATATTCCGAAACTTTTTCTTATTGATAAGTTGACATCTATTCGTTTGATTTTTGTTCATTAATTAAATAAACTCGTGACTGTTTTTAGGTCCGTAATTATCAAAGGTTATTCCAATTTAAATAATTTTATCTTCAATAATGATTATTGAAGGGTAATATATTTCAATTTAAATTAAATTCTCAATTTAAAGTTTACCTCCGTAGTATTTATTTAAACTCACTTCCAATTGGAGAATATTAGAGGAGAAAATTGGATAGAGGATTACTAACAGAAAGTTAGGTCTTTCTTTTACAATATTCTATATATCCGTACACATACCTTTTCTAGTTGATTATTCAGTTGACATCTATTCCCTTGAGTTTTGTTCATACATTAAACTCGTGACATTTTAAGAAACCTACATAATTATCAAAGTTTCTTCCAATTTAAATAATGTTATCGTCAATAATGATTCTTGAAGGGTAATATATTTCAATTTAAATTAAATTACCAATTTAAAATTTACCTCCGTGTTATTTAAACTCACTTCTAATCGGAGAATATTAGAGGAGAAATTTGGATAAAACATTACTAGGAGAAAATTAGGTCCGTCTTTTACAATCTTTTATATATCCATGCACATACACACCACTACACATATCCGAACAACTATCTACATCCACATACCTATAGCTCACTATATACCTATGAATTCTTATATACACATGCACCCACATCTACAAAAAAACTATATGTATATTCCCATACCT
>CAHIKZ030003790.1:257500-282500 GCA_903632075.3 Acanthosepion pharaonis
AAGTACGCTTTGTCTATTATCAGATGTTATTATATTCGATATGGAATATATATGAATATATTTTTATTTTCTTACTGATGCACATTATTTTTCGTTCAATTAGAATTAATAAATCGGAACTAGGTTGATTGTTTAGGTAAAATATTTTAGGAAAACTAGATTCTAAAAATTGAATAAGATATACGTTAAATCCCTACCTAGATTCGAAACAATTGGTAATCCAAATTTTTAAATATAAAAATTGTTGTTACAGGTGAAATAGGATTGCTTGGTGATGTGTCGGTTGAAGTTGTAACGTCGAACTGAACCCTTTATATCGCTCGCTACGGTAGACTATTCTAGTTCAACGTGCCATGTCTAACGGATGTCACTTATCAGTTATCTCCTTTTAATTCCCCTCTCCAAGTTCTCCACCGCCCTTGGAACTCAAACTCATTGTGTCTTCACACTGCGTATAACTAACGCATGTATCCATTGTGCCATATGTCCTTGTATGAATCTCGGGGTATTATAAAACTAATGTGTTCAGCATCATTTTTTTTACCAGTGCTTATATTGCAATTTTTGCTGTTATAATTGCATTATTTTTACCAGAACTGATATTGCAATTTTGCTTGTAATTATTGTTTTCTCTTGCACTCCTTATTACTGGCTCCTATCATGTATTCATTTTTATGCTTCTTCGGCTCAGGTTTTTTTTTTTTTTGTTTTAGCTACTTAGATCTAGTATCATGGCACACACACACACACACACACACACACATATATATATATATATATATATATATATATATATATATATATATATATATATATATATGTGTGTGTGTATTTTTTTTTTATTATTATTTTGCAAAATGACGATGACCCACGCGGTTCCGTGCTAACTTAGTCCCGGTGACACGTACTGATATCAAAGTGGATTCGTGTATATATATATATATATATATATATATATATATATATATATATATATATATATATATATATATATATACATACATATATATTTTAGCTTTGTTCATTTTAGAAATTCACTTTAAACTTGAAATAATATAATTAAAAAAAGGGGAGAAAAAATTAATTAATTAAAAAAAATATCTGATGGTACGGTGCTCTTTCTAGGCTGAGAATTAACCAAGTTATAGATTGAATCTACAGACTGTTAAATATTACACAGGTCTTGCAGTGTTTACATAAATAATATTGTGCTTTTAGAACCTTTCCAGTAATTATGTAACATGTATTGACGATAATATATGGATATCTTTCCCTAGGTGTTTATAAATTGTAAAATGTTCAATTATTAACGTTAACAACGAACTATTTAAATTACAAAATTGCACTTGGACTAAACGAAATTACTTACAATATAATACATATAACTTATAATACGTCCCTGCTTGTCTTCAATATTGACGGTACATGAAAGCTAGTATTTGAAATAATTCTGCTCATTTGAATACCTACTTTACATTATCTATCTATCTATCTATCTATCTATCTATCTATCTATCTATCTATCTATCTACACCCACACATATTTATATATATATATAAGGGTGTTTCATTAAGACGGATTATATATAAGATTGTTTCATTAAGATAGATCAATGTCAGCCGCAACTAAATCAGTATTATTTGTGAAAATTTATTTACTTCTCTATTGGTTCATGTTATTTAAGGCATGGTAATTATGGGTGAAAAATAATATCGCCTAAATATTTGCAAAATATGAAAGTAAAAAAAAATATCATTAGACGCTTAAAATTCATTCGCATTTAAAATCGGTCCAAATTATTGAAACACCATATATATATATATATATATATATATATATATATATATATATATATATATATGAAAGTGAATATTAATGTCAACATTATAGGCGACAAGCTGTTTTTCATGACAGGCGCAAGCGTCAGACCTGACGATTGCGTCTAGCATGAAATAGACCGTCACCTATAATGTTGACTTCAATATTCACTTTTATATTTACACGCGCTCTACCTCCGATATTAGGCACTTTATCTCATAAATATAGTACACCGTAAGTATATTTTTCTTATATATATATATATATATATATATATATATATATATATATATATATATATATATATATATATATATATATATATAGAGAGAGAGAGAGAGTCAGAGAGACAGAGAGTAAATGTTTGAACAATAACCGACTGATTACAAAATAGAGAAAAACTTTGTAAAATAACTATTTTGATATTTTTCCTTATTCTTTTCACTCTGAGAAAGGCGATATAGCCACTAAGGCGCCGACGGTTTTCGAGTTTGAAAGAAACTGAGCAACGTCTTTTACAGAGAATGGACACAAAATGAACATAATTAAAAAGACTTTACCTTTAATATTTTGATGATATCAGTTGGCCTCAAGGCAGAAGAGAGATTCACACGTGATAGGTACGAGAGAAGAAATAATAAAACTTACGGTTATATTTAGAAATTATAACAGCAAAGTGACGAATCCCCATACCAATCTAGTAATAAGCGTAAATTTTTTGCGGGGTTGCTAGTATGTTTTTGGAAAATATTTAGTCACCATTATTTTGTGGGCATCAACAATTTAGATAGTAAATATTTACAGACGCCTGTAAAATATATGCCACAAACAATACAAGTAAAAATAGGCTTACAGTTGTTTCGCAGTTTGTTTGACGTTTTAGATCTAAATTCGCCGAACTGTTCTTTTAGCAAGATGGAGCACTTATCCATTATGCTTTGGCAATAAGGAACTACGTTAACCAATCCATTCCATAGTGGTTGGTTCGGAAGAAGTGGCAGCATCGAATGCCCCGGACATTCACTTGACCTAAATGGATTTCTTTTTTGTGGGTGTAGTAAATAAAATGTTTGTGAAAGAAATCCCCGCACAGTGGACGAATTAAAACAGTATATATCAAAAGTATTTATTGAAATTGATGCTGATTTGTGAGGTGGTGTGTCACAGTATTCTGGAGACGTTCCCGGAATGTTGCAATGTTGGAGGAGGACATTTTGAGCAATTAAGAAATTAAGCTGTGATGAAAATGTAAGTGAAATGTTAAATAAATGTACATAACATTTGAACAACTACGACTGTAATTAATAAATATAAATGTAACAAAATATTTCTAAAATGTGTAGAGCACACCCGTTTTGACGGATTCGTAAGATATCCAAATAAAAATTAGAAACAGAAAACAATATAAAACAAATCGCAATGCATGCATTAACAAAATAATTATATGAGACGAAAAAAAAAAAAATTTGAAACTTGCTATAAAATGTGATTGTGTATCTTTGCGTGTGTGTGTGTGTGTTTCTTTGTAACCAGTGTGTGTAACCAGCGTGTAAAACCAACGTATGTGAGAGAGTACAACAAATCAAGGCAGGAAAAAAAAAAAAAAAAAAATCATGAAAATGAACGAACCCCAGCTGTGCACACTTTTTTTCCATAGTGCGGCTACATCATATAGCCATAGTTTAAAAACTGTAAAAGAGGCTACGGAGAAAAATGCACGCTTTTTTATAGGCTGAAATAGCGTCTCCTACAGACGGGTTTTTTGGAATAAAGTCCAGTGTAATAAGCCACAAATTCAAGAAATCGAGCTATCAAAGTGAAACTCTTATAAGAACAATTACATTACAAATATTTATAGAAAAGGCACAGGGAAATTACATTATGGTGATACGAAAGATATAAAATCTGAGATGCTAGATCACGGAATATAACATTGCAGATTCTTCTTTGGATGCTGTCTATTATTTCTAGATGCATAAGAGGAGCGCAAGAATACATGCAATGAACCAATTAATGGTAGATATGTAAATGTGCATAACAGAATCCGTCGAGAAAAATATTTGAGCACGACATGTTAAACCAAATTTCCAATCAGCAGACATGTTAATAGATTCGATTGTTCAGTTAATCTGGCAATTGATTGATTCTTGCTTCGCCAACAAATCTATAGGCAAATATGATAAGCCAGTCCGAAGACCAAAGTTAAAGTTTCCAAAGGTAGTTTTCTGACGTTGTTTTTCTCATCATAGGCATTAATTGTAAAATTATGTCGTATTGAACCGAATTCTAATTATGGCGATATTGATTTCTGAAATTATAATAATTATATTCCAAAATGGATTCCTTATTATGAATTGTGATTTTCTAAGCGTAGCTTAGATCTGGTACAAGGCCGAATGCATGGGGACACCCAGTAAAGATCGATCTCACTACTCAGTCATCATTTTTCTAGCGAAGTAAGTTTACTAAACATTACAGCAAGTCGAAGTGTCTCTTTCCTTGTTATGAATTACTGTCGTTTATTACTAAATAATATACTAAGCATGAAAATACTGTAGAAAATAGCAGTGAATACAAAAGAGAGAGATTAGGATGGAAATTGAGAAAATGATCGGGATGTTAGTTTCATGTGATGGCTTAATCACTTATATGTCTAAAATGATTGAGGTTTCATTTAGAAACATAAAAATGATAAAGAAAATGAATGCTTTGATATAAGACAAATAGTTCGGATCAAATAGTAGGCACAATAAGATTTTTTTTTCTCTGGTTCAACATTTAATAGTGTATTTTATCGCATAGTTATTAATTAATTAGTTATTAATTAAATACATAATGATGTGGAGAGTCATGCTTATTTATGTTCTGAAGAAATATTAGCGCATCAAAAATGTTTTACTATAACTGTTTAATTAATCATAAATTCATGTCGAATTTTCACCATTACATCTTACTGAAAAAATACATCAGACATCAACAAATATCACAGATTAGCTTACTTTATGCCAGAGATAATTGCCGCTGTTTTCAATTATCGGTCATATATAGGACATCTAATCTCGTTGTTCTAGCCAAAATATCATTTAATATATCTGAAGAAATGTACAGAAAATGCTTCCTGTTAATATTTCCAACGTTGGCGTTATTTAACTGTGTTGAAATATCCCATCAAAAAAAAGGTAACCGTGTCTAGTTAATCATTACCTGCGAATTGCCGTATATTTTGGCGAAAGATTATTTAATATTGCTTTATCCATTGTATCCTCTTTGTATTGCCTTATCCATGGAATTTAGGTTTCTCTTGCTTTTAGAATACTTGCCATTCTACTCTGCCATATCAGGGGTGGCAAGCAAAAGAAACAGACACGTGACATTCCCGTCATTGCGAAAGTAAGTGCTAAAACTAGCACAGAATTTAAACTCTCTCTGCGATTCATCATCTGGCGACGGTATCCGTTACACAACCAGCTCGTCCTATCGGCATTATACCATTCTCTAATCAGTGCAATTTTTCAGGGTAGAAGGATCAGAATTCTTTTAAAATATCACATTTACAATCATGTGACAACATGGGATTATAAACTCAAGAAAGCAATAAATTACTGAAGCATTTTTTTTTTGCTTATTGTAATAATATTTTTTGGGCCTCTCTTGCATAACTATAATTCTTATCGTAATGGAAATATTAAAAATAAAATTATAATAATGTATTCATCGAGATCGATATTGCATAAATTATATGAATACACACTGCTTTCGAATCCCTTTCTTTTTGCTATACTTTACATTAGAATTGATATATGGAAAACAAATGATTTAAATTTCCAAACTGTTAGAATTTTTTTTCCATAGAGGGAATAACAATAATCATATCAAGTATCATATTCATGGAAGAATATACAGATAATTTGAACTAATAAATAAAAGTAAGTATTGAAATGAACAGTTTAGAAACGCTAATGTACACACGAAATCTATTGTTAAATTAATACAATCGTCTCCGATATCAGTAGCATATGGTGTGTATGTTTTTTATGAATTCTAATCTCATTATGTGACACTTAAAAACTAAAATCTGCTGTCTTTATCTTAAAAAAAAATCAATGATTGCAACTGAATAATCGAATTTCCTGCGCGTTAAATTCCGTTTGGTTTAGATTTTCGTCATGTACTATTTTCTTCCCGAAAATTTATAAGTTAAAATATTTTTTCTAAACAATTTAAGATGATCAATATTCGTTTTAGAATAAAAAAAAAAAAAAAAATTCAGGAAAAAAAGTTACCTGTCGATATTTCTTGCATCATTTAAAGAATTAATCCAATTTTGTTATGATATCGTAATATGTCGCCAAATTTATATTACTGATATTAGAAAATTTGTGTCAATGACAAGATTTCTTCTTCTTCTTCTTCTTCTTTTTCTTCTTCTTCTTCTTCTTCTTCTCCACTTCCTCCTCCCCCTTTTTGTTGTTGTTGTTGTTCTTCCCCTCCTCTTCCTACGTCTTCTACTCCGCCTCCTCCTCCTCTTCTTCTTTTTCTCCTTCTTCTTCTTCTTCTTGATTATTCTAGTCATAGACATTATAAATGTTTCACTTACTTGCATTCATGATGTAAATGTTCACGAGTATATGTTCTTAAATCCTTTTATGACCATATTGCGCCTTGCATTTAATTTCCCTTCTCTATCGAACATGTTTGCTAAGCATATTAAACCCCAAATATGTTATTAGCAAAATTCAAAATGTACGAGGAGTACTTTTGAAAATGCACTAATCAGGTAACACTGCATGCAATTGCATTTTCCCCTAGTACATAAAAAATGCTATATATTGGGGAATAATAATGCGATTATTTCATTACTTATTCTTCTACTGTTGATAGGAGATTACTTCTAAACTCTTTTTGTTTGGTAGCAATACAACTTAAATTATGAATTTCTCTTATAATTAAACCTGCTACCTATTTTGTTGTTGATAATGTTTTAAGCCATTAATTGGCGTAGTTTTTTTTATTGTGTGGTAAACCTGTTGGTTTGTTATTGTGAAGGTTGACTGAAAAAAAAAACTTTATTATTCTAATCTTTAACATAAGGAAATATCAAGATAACTTGAAGCATTTATTTCAGCAGCAATTATTTATATAATTCTACAAGGATTCTGGTATCATATCATGACCTTCGAATACCTATATCCTTTTGAGGATAGTGTAAAAAAACGAGGTACTGCGCTGCAATAATAACATGGGTTGTAATATGTCTTTCTACATCATGACACGTTTTTGATTGCTACTCAGACTATAAAGTTGTACATTCATTCAGATACTTGCACCATTTTTAATCATGTGCTATTAAAATAACTATGTCAGGAGTGAAAAATATACTTACATTTCTTCAGAAGTCGCTTAGGAAGTTAATAAATTCGCATGTATTTTTAAGTTTGTTATTTATACATTTATGCTCATCCCGTACAAGGCGCAAAATCTTACAGATTAATTGGCGCATTTCTGTGGATAAATGTTCCATTTTTATAATTTTATTCAATTCAATGTAGATTGTCTTAGTTAAATACTTCGCTAAAATAATATATGTTATAATTGTGCTTTCATATGCATATGAACATAGAATAGTTTTTATAAACGAAAAGTTTGACTGGCATGCCGAGTTCAAGTTCTACTCGAGATCATACGATTGACTTTGCCCAAATATTTTTGAGAAGTATATGAATTAATTCATCTCTCCTAAGTTATGGGTTAAATGGCAGTGATAACTTGGCACCGTAGCCTATTTTGACAAACAATCTTAAAAGTAATGATTATTAATTCAAAAAACCTCAGGCCTGGTGTTAGCAGTGCAACTTTGAAACAACGTGTTTGCTGCGGAATATACAATAGCAACATCAGTATCTATCGACATTTCCTCTAAACGGAGTGGGAGGAATTCGTCTTTCATTTTCTAAATAAGCTGTAATTGTATGGCTATTTCACGACAGATGCAATAATTAAAATGAATTATATATTTATGTATTTGTAGTTTTCTCGAAGTTAAATAACTGAAAAACGTTTTCGATTTCCTCTACATAAAATGTTGCGCATTGATTCGAATAAATTTGGTATTTATTTTTCATTCCACTGTAAAGAACAAATGTCCGGCTCGAATGAAAAGCTGAAGCAATTAAAATGTCCCTTTGAATGCATTAGGTTTGGGATTGACATAACAATGCACCAGGTAAATGCAGCAACGAATAAGAGCCCGGGATAAATAGGATGCACATCACCCATGTTGCATAAGTACTTCGCATAAAACCGGTGGAACTGCTTTGCAAAGATTCATGTCGACTTGCATATTATGCAGATCGTACAAGAAAAAAAAAAGATCAGATTCTGCGGGGAAAGCGAACATATCACTAAAGAAACCAAAAGACAGACAAAATCAATAGAATCGTTTGGAAGAAGAATCGTTTCGAACAATTCATGAATAAGGAATGGTATAAGAGAGAAACTTGCTTTTACACCGAGACCGGCCAACCCCAAGACTCTCGTTCTCACTCATGTTGCAAGATTTGGATTTCGTTCTTTCGTGCTCTCTGAATCTTTTAATGGACAAAAAATGTCGAAAAACAAATCAGGTCTATGCTATTTCAATATGTATTTGCTAGATATTCATACACGATTTTTCCGAAAGATATTTTGTCTTTTTTCTTTCATATTATGGAATTTCATAACTGATACAAATAGCACCATGTGCGCGTGGCCGAGTTTTTCGAACGTTTCCCTTGCGACTACATGACACAATGGCCGATTTTGTTAGGAAGTAGATTTCTTGAACACTGACTGAAAATCACACTAAGTTTAGACACTAACGTTATGAACAGAATTAGGAAGACGAAATTGTTCGTCTATGGTTGTGCTGGCACGAGGTCACAAGTCATCGTGGCTGAGAGTCTGAGTAGGTTCGTCTTGTTCAAAGTGTGGAAAATGCCAGATGAGGCGATCACTCAGTAGTACTATAAATACGGCTCGGTTAGAAGAATTGCAGTATAAACCAGAGGTGGTCTTTATAAGTCTTGAACAAACGCAAATGTATTTGAGTAGGCGTTACAATAAGGGCTAGTGGGGGGGGGCTCAAAGAGGCATACTCGGATATAAACGGACATCTATTATGATTACCGTGAGACAAATAAATACTGCAATATGGTTTATATATATATATATATATATATATATATATATATATATATATATATATATATATATATATATAGTGTATGTGTGTCTGCGTGTCTGTGCCCGTGCGTACCTGTATATATACAGGTACACACGTACACACACACACACACACACACACATATATATATATATATATATATATATATATATATATATATATACAACACATTCATTTGCATGGATAAATTGTCGTCTAAATTACGCGAAAATGAAAATAACACTGACATCTCATTTTAACACATATATTTACCAAAATTACAAAAACAATATATCTTGAAATACTAAAGAATATATTTATCCAACAGAATCACTTCAACCACACCCTCCAGAAAATTTCGGAAACTTCTGTATCTCTTTTGAACGTTCTCCTTATTTAAGTTGGTGAATGCTGCCATAATCCTTGCCTTCAGTTCATCTTTCGTGTTACGAGGAGTTTTGTTGGTCTCCCGCTCAACTGCAACTCACACATAATAATCAAGGAGTTTGCAATTTGAAGAATTAGGTGGCCAGATGTAAAGAGTGATGTGCTCGCAGAAATTGTCTGACAGCCATGACTAGTTTCTCCTGCTTGGGTGGCTTGGAGCAGAGTCCTGTTGCCAGACATACAGTCTTCCAGCATTCACCCTCAGGGCAGCACTATCCTGAAAGCATTTGATATAGGCCTCCTTGTTGAGTCTGACACTCTGTGAGAAGAGTAATAGAAGCATAGCATCGCCACCATTAGTGATCACACCACAAACTTCGCAATCTTCAATAGTTTCATCCAATTCTTTCCGAATCCTCTGCAATATCCTCACATTGGCATAAAAAAACACTGAATTATTCATATTGGGACTTACGATGCGAATGCCAAGTATTACAGCAAAACATTTCCAAATTTCCGGCGGACTGAAATGCATCATGATGTTCTTTTTTCCACAGACGGTGCCCGAAGAACCCAACTATATTATGCAGTGGATAAAATCAAAAGCAAATCTATACACACATACCCACTGTGTTAATATTCATTGTTTCAATCTTTTTACGGAGAATACATCTTCAAATGCACACACACACACACACATATATACATATATATATATATATATATATATATATATATATATATATATAATGGTAGAAAAATGAGTTTTATAATTCAGTGTTCTTAGCATTTCTTTTAAAAAGAAACAGTAGAGCATAATATTTTGCTATTTTTTACTATATAATCAAAGCAACACAGAATTTGCCATGTTTCAAAACTGAAACATCATTTTAAATTCAATCGTACAAATAAAACTTCAAATACAAATTCCGTTCCATTATGAAGAGATGCTAAGAATCTTAGGAAGACGGGAAGTGAGAGAGAAGCTGTTTGAATAGAAGAGACGGTAACATTGAACCATTTTGACAGTGGAAAGGTGGGACTTAGTTGACAGCCTTGTAACTTGCTTAAATCCATTCAGTCTGGTAAGCAGCCAAAGTAGCCAATCAGAACAGTTAACTTGAAATTACTTTAGAAGAGAAAGAGGGAATCCACGGGACGTCTTTTGGAAAGCGATTGGATACTACATGCCAGATTAGGACCTATCATATTGCATATTAGTATTTGTATTTTGTCGACGACGTCGAGACGTACAGCGGAAGCACCAGTCCCTATATGACAGTAATATTCCAAGCAAGGACGGATATATATTTGAAGGATGGACTCAGACGAGAAAAACTTTCTGGCACGACACAGAGAACCAACTTTCCTTGCGGTAGGTGAAGCCATTGATTCAATGAATTTATTCCACCTCATGTCTGTGGACAGCGTGAAACCAAGTAGGAGGATCTGGGAGTCAGCCATTCTAATGGGAGACAGGGATGGTTATCTGTGGTGGGTAAAGGAACGCCGTTTCTTTTTAAAGTTTACAAGCATTTCCTGCCCAGTCAACTACAGATTGGAGGTTCTTTTCGTGATCAACAGCCAGGTTAGTTTTGTCAACGATATCAGATTTACTATTGAAACAAGAGTAAACAGTAGTGTCGTCCTCGTAGATACCTACTTGGGAACAGAGGACATCGAAAAGGTCATTGATTAAGATCATTAACAGTGTATGGCCCTAAATAGAGCCTTGGGGAACACCGGCTTTCGTGACTGTTTTTTTTTTTTTTTGCCTTATCAATCATTTACAGGTTATTTAAAGCCAGAAAATAACTTTAGATTGTGAGATAATATCCTTATTTTGAAGATAATAATGCTTTAGTGATACACATCTTAATAATTAACCCATAGCTGCGGAAGAAGAGGTGTATCCATAGCATTCCAAAGAGAATTTGTGCGTAATTGAATACACAGAAACCAGTTGGAATTGGAAATCGTTTTTCTTATTGACAATTCCCAACCATTATTCACTACACTACTGTCACGTTCAAGCTTGCAACATGCGAAAATCGTCATGTGTTTACTCATCTTGGTAGGAACCAATCTTGTGTTGCTTAAAATCATTGATGGTATGGAAATCGGTGAAAACAGGATTCGGAAAACAGTCAAGATTTTGAAAATCGTAACAGACACGAAACGAAAAAACCATAAGTTGCCACAAGAGATAAGTAATTATCAGAACAGATCATACGGTTAAATCTAACTATTTCACCAGTAAAATAATTGGACCTAGTTGCCAAACTAGTTGTAGGCTTAAATTCATGATGTCTTGGTATCAAACAGGAATGCGATATTTATACAAAAAAAATGAGGCACAAGGCCAATAGGGATATAGGGAAAGTTTTGTCTTCATTTGTCTTATATTTAAATTTAACTAGGCACAATGATTGAACCAAACATTCCACATTATTTCAGAGACCAAACACCACATTCTTATTTAACATTCTTACGACAGCCACCATAATAACTTTATTATGTCTTAACCAGCCCCTATGCTGCTAGAAGGTAAATATTGTTCTCTAAGAGAGACTAAAATTCAACAGTTTTGTTTTGGAGGCGTTAAGATTAAAAACCGATTAAATATCATTTTCGATATTAACTGCAGTTTTTTTAATTAAGAAATGACTAAATAATTGTGTCATCATTATAGATACCGAATGGGAAAGTGACAACAATGATTAAGTCGTTGATGAAGATAAGATACAAAGTTTGTCTACCATCATTAATATGAAAAGATCTAGGAGTGTGGTCGTTTATCACGATTTCATTGTACAATTTGTTAAGAAAAATTAGATCAAATATAAATATTCGACCGGAGTCAATATAGCTATTCTGAAGAAAATCTGCATGCCAAAATCTGTAAATAGTTTTCAATATATCGTAAAACACAGTCTGAATTTAGCTATTCTTATCTAAACCAATCAACGTTAGCACAACGTCGGTTGTTCTACGTGTTGTGTTCTGTATCTTCTCTGAATCCAGGATACTACATAAAACGGTATCAACGAGAAGGGCCATTTATTTTTGGTATCCGTTTTATTAAGAGAGGCACTTGGATTTGGTGAGGTTGTAGAATGAATGACGTCATAGGAAAGCTTGTCTCACGTCCCTCCGCGGATGGTATAAGCCGGTCGCAAACCTAGGTGTGGGAGGCATGTCGACTCTTAAGAGTTATTGAGACCGTCTGTTGAATGCGCGCATATGTGTGTCGCCGCAGAGGAATAACAGAGAATGCATCTCAGAAAATTACACAAGATGTCTCGAAATATAAAAAAAATGATTTGTCTTCTATATAATATGAAATATAATATGTGATATTTTCCTCACTTTTGAAGAAAGACAAGGGATGTCAGAGATGTAATAGATAGAATTTCAGAAAAATATGGGGGCTGTATGGGGCAAAGTGTATATATATATCATGATTCAAAATATTTAAATTGACAAAATAACTACATAAGTACATATTAAGACATGCAAAAACATCCTTGATAATGGACAATAGATAAACTTAAAACGTGCGGCGCCACTGTTCATTTGGACAATCATTAAACATTATCCAATAAAAATCTCTTTTACGTATGCAAAAAAAATATAACAAAATACTTAATAGTGGAACCTAGTGAATTTCTATGAGACCTATATCAAAATGGATTCAGCCAAAATGCAATATATATATATATATATATATATATATATATTGCACTCTTTAAGAATAGTAATTGTTGTTTATTGGAATTCATTCCATATACACCAATAATATACATATATATATATATATATATATATATATATATATATATATATATATATATATATATATATATATATATCAGTAAAAGAATAAGCAAAATTTACAACTTCTCGACCATATATACATATTAAAATAAATTAAGCCATAACTTAATAAAATTACTTATGAATACTCTGCAAATGTTCTGAAATGTGTGCAATAGACATTTTGAAAAGATAAGGTTTCCAGTAATATTCAAAAAAAAATATTTCGTAAACAAACTTTAAAACCATACTTAGGTATATCTACTTAAACTGTGTCAGCGATTACGTACTGGCTCAGCGTTACTCACAATATACCTAAGAAATTTATCTTTCGAATGAATACAACAATTATCACTTCGACAATAATGAACACTACAATAATTGTCTTGTAAGAAACAATAATAATATAAGAAACAATTGAGCTATGTCGAAAGGACTCGGAATAGGATAAATATGTGTCAACACGGCGATTTTCTCTCGTCCTTCAATAACGACTTCGAAATGATTATCCGCGCATATTGAATGATACAATTCAATATAGACAGACAGAACATATCCAAATTATTCAACAAAACATGTCTGAATGAAAACATACTGCCAAAATAAATATATATATATATATATATATATATATATATATGTAACTATTTACACTTTAAGTCTTCCTACACTAAAAACCTCAAAGCGAACCTTCCCTATTCACAAGCGCTTAGACTCAGAACAGAAGGATATGTTCCAACAATGAAGAATTAAATAAACACATTGAAAATCTGGAGCAAATAAATCAAGCAAATTCCACACATAGAGAAGACACGCTAATGTACAAGATTAAAAATAAATCAAGCCGCATTCTTCTAGTAACCACTTTCAACCCCACTCTGCCTCCACTATCCCAAATAATCAAAAATCGCTGGGAAATACTACATCTCAAACCAGACCTAAAAAGAAATCATAGGTAGTAACTACATTGCTGGGGGCAAGGTAATCCGTAATAAACTAAGAATAAAAACAACATGATTTTCCCAACCATGTAACAACAAAAGAAGTTTATGCTACAACCACATTAGATACACGAATTCATACACTACCTCAGTCACTAAATCTACTTTCAACATCTACCATGATTCTAACTGTAGAAGTCATAACATAATTTACCTCCTAAAATGCACACTATGCCAGAAACAATATGTAGGAAAATCTGAATGGCCCTTTCACTACAGAATTTATAATTATCTCAATCGAATTAAGTCGACTCCTCATGAAAAATTATTACCTGTAGAACAAGATTTCCGCCTAGAAAAACACGATTTCAAAACCCATGCCAAATTCACTATAATTGAGAGAATAGAAAAATTCAGAGCAGATAACATTAGAAAGATTTGAGAGTTCCATGAAAATAAGTGGATACAACGTTTAAAAACACACTATCCAGCCAGGCTAAACCATAAATTTAACAATATAGATAGCATTAATATATAACCCGAGAAATCAAAATCTACCCACATTTCTCACCCACACAAGACAGACATGCTTACGGAGGTGTTGAGGCCTCACACTTATACACACATTCACACGAACATACACACTTACACACATCATGCTCACTCACTTCCTAATGAGCCAAATGATAAAACACACCCACAGCAATACACACGCTTACACATATCATACGCACTCACTCCCTAAGAACCAAATAACACACACACACTTAACATTCCATCTAGCTCGTATCTCAAATAACAACTAAAAAGAGACAGTTTGACCAACACAAGGAATGTTAAAATATTCATGTTAAAAAGATAAAAAAAGCAAATGAAAACTACAGACAAATGTTCATTTTCTCCATCAAGACATTCATTTCTGTAGTTTACTGCTACCAGCAAGCAGAAATATTTCTTCACCTGATGATGGCCATGTTGCCCGTAACTAGTAGAGGAATCTAAATGAAATAATAATAATAAAAAAGTAAGGATATTAATCTACAACCAAGTGTGTCTGAAGATATTATCTTTTTAATATTTTTTATTGTTTAACACACACACACACACACACACACACACACACACACACACACACATATATATATATATATATATATATATATATATATATATATATATATATGATGATTAAACGGAAGCTGGTCCACAAGTGCATCAATATGTAGATTTAATAGGCCGGATAATGAAATTTGAGGAATAAGAAGTAAATTCCGACTTAAAAATCTTTCCCTTCGTGATTTCATTTAGACGACAGCGTAGCTTTACATAGAGACACAAAAAGCTTTCATGTGTCAATGAGTGTACGTCCTCAGATGATGGTGGATAACTTGCGATCTGTCACAAGTTATCTACCATCGCCTGAAGAAGAACAACACTAGTATTGAAACATACATGAAAGGACACGCAAGAAAACGAGAGGGCACAGTGCTGCACTGGGAAAGCAAATTATACAAATAACCGACTACGACACTTCGTTTGATGTGTTGCTTTAAGCCCACATTAATCGGGCGGTTGGTGTTATATTTTAAATGAACTGGACATTTTGGTCCCACATAGGCTTACCAATGTTGCTATAATAAGTGTAGTTTGTGAATATATATGTAATATGATCACCATTCAAAATCACTGATGAATCTTTACTCAAATGGCAAAGAATATAATAGTTGCAATGTCATTGAATTTTGTGGAAAAAAAAACAAAACTGTAAATATATCAGAATGCATATAAGAGTCTGATTCAATTGCTCAATCAAAGAATAAAAAATAGCTTAAATGACCT
The DNA here is from genome assembly GCA_903632075.3 of Acanthosepion pharaonis. Classification (NCBI taxonomy): domain Eukaryota; kingdom Metazoa; phylum Mollusca; class Cephalopoda; order Sepiida; family Sepiidae; genus Acanthosepion; species Acanthosepion pharaonis. The sequence continues at coordinate 273,504 of CAHIKZ030003790.1, forward strand.
ATGTCCCCTATGTTTACATGAAAATCTGCATATTCGCCTGTTTAGAACAAATAAAGTTCTAAATCTGAGAAATGAATTAACATTAATTTGTAGGCGTTGTATATTGTTTACTTTAAATTATAGTTAAAACAATTTTCATAAAACTCTATGCATTAGATATCCATTATGTTATTAATATATAATGGTCCACATAATATTTATTTAATTCTATCGTTTTTCAGCTTTAATATTGCCATGGTTTATTGTCCATTCAATATAATATGTATCGCATTTAAATTCAATATATATAAAAATGTTTTAATTAATTTCGCGGCCGCTTTAATGTTCGTAAATGTAAAATATCTTGTAATCTCTTATGAATAACTTTTTGTAAAAATTAACGCTGTGTCTACTTCACAGGGTGATCACGTTGGTTTTGCAACAGTATAACTACGGTGGACATGTCAGTTCATTAAATCACGAGGAAATAACCAACCTACCTCCAACTAGTTTTCTGATTTCGGTAGTAAATAATTTTAATCATATTGCCTGATGAAGGACAATGTTCCAAGTTCTGAATTCATGGATTTTTTTTCTGTAGCGATGTAAAATATTATTAAAATAATATTATAATAATTTTTTTATTTATATATATATATATATATATATATATATATATATATATATATATATATATATATATATATATAGATAGATAGATAGATAGATAGATAGATACATACATACATACATACATATATATTTTTTTATATGTGTGTGTGTGTATATATGTGTGTGTGATTGTGTCAATTTTTCTTTTACACTTTTTTCTCTTTTTTCCTTTTCCCATAACATTTCATTTTTAGTTGATCGATTAAATAGATCAAGCCTTTATCCTTACCCACTCCTTCCTCAATATTAAGAATTATATTAAAAAGAAATATAAAAATACAATTTAAAATTCTCCCTTCCCTATCTAAACTCAACCATGTCTCTCACACACTTCCTCACCACGCTCTATGTCAAATTATATAAGCTTAATAATGCCCGTCAAAAGTGTAAATTTTGAAAGAGAAGTCTGAAGATCCAGAGAAAAATATAACTCTCTGGTGAAATAAATTATTACAAATGGAGCCTTAAAGTGTTCTGTTATTCTTTAAATTAATATATATATATATATATATATATATATATATATATATATATATATATATATATATATATATATATGTGTGTGTGTGTGTGTGTGTATACATATATATATAATGAAGCTAAACTAAAGAAAATGCTGCAGAATAATTATAAACATCTCACATGCATCACAAATGATGCTTCATTCGAGATACCATCATGAAAGTAAAAGGCCTGTTCCACGATCAATATAAGGAGGTTGAAATTGTATGGCGACATTACAAGACCGAATAAATATTCCCAATCATACTACAAGTTAGAACAAAATAAGTAATGGCAGAAGGAAGGGGAGGAGAAGTATGAACTGATAAATCTTTCAAAGCAATTCAGATATTGGTCATTGAAACAAAGTATTCCAAATGAGTGACCATACGACCGCATCCACCACGGGATTGATAGTAAATATAATAAAGATAATTAATTTTGGTTTTTGTACAAAAGTAAGTTGTTACATGATTGGTGAAATCGATTCATTTAGCGATTTCAAGGAGAGGACGTTCCTATATTTTGAAACAATTTATTCTCATATTTTTTTAATTGACTTTCTTCATGTATGTTTCTTTGGTGTTCATTTGTGCCATATCCAATATCCACATTTCATCTGAGCGCGCTAGATATTACGTTGAATTTTGCCAGACAATTATAGGAATGTAGAGATTGTCATACACAAGCTGTACTCTTCTTTTGCCTCACATATTTAAACTTAGTCAAAAATCATTTGAAATTAATATCAATGACTCAGAAAAGCGAATGGCAATCTTTTCAAAGATCGGTTATTTAGATGATTGATTCCATCGTTTATTCAGTAATTTCCATCAGAAAATTTTCAGTTTTATAGAAAATATATTTATGAATATTGATAGAAAAGTGCATTGAAATTTCCATATGGGGAATACAGAATTGTTTTTTATTTGTTAGGAATCAGTTTACGCCTGCACGAAATTCAAAACTGCATTTAATGTCTATCACTTTTCTCTAGAGAAAAAAGAATTATGATTATTCTATAACTTTTGCTGGCAATTTTAAGAAATAGTTCATTTACTTCTGAAAGCGAATCACTGTTTTTATTTCCTTATCATTATTGGCAATGTAGATTAAAAAAATAAAGAGAAATAATGTCTTCTCTAATAAAATATATATATATATATATATATATATATATATGTGTGTGTGTGTGTGTGTGTGTGTGTGTGTGTGTGTGTGTGTGTGTGTGTGTGTGTGTGTGTGTGCATACAGAGTGAGAGAGAGGGAGAGAAAGAAATAGAGATAGATAGATATGTATCTAAGGGGTGAGTGTGTGTCTAGGTGTCTGTTGGTGGCAGGTGAGGATGAAGAGATAGAGTTGAAAAGCGATAAACGACGCTTTCAACAGGTTAGAAATAAATCAAAACTGTATGTAAGTAAAATGCAATGGAATTTCTACGGTAACAATCTCTAGAAATCAAATTATATTTTCAGATCCGATGACCAAGACACTAGAAAGCGTATATCTGCATGTTTTACACAAACATACGCGCGCGCACACACACACACATATATATATATATATATATATATATACATATATATATATATATATATATATATATATATATATATATATATATATATATATATATATATATATATATCGGGTATCGTTCCTACCTTGAGGCAACCGGACGTCTAGCCACATTGAAGTGCTGTGATACAGCGAAAGAGTCTGTCTGTGGATGTGGATATATATATATATATATATATATATATATATATATATATATATATATATATATATATATATGTGTGTGTGTGTGTGTGTGTGTGTGTATGTATGTATTTATGTATGTATGTATTCAAGCATGCTTGGTTGAATAGTGTAGACATATTATGCTTATTTATTTTTATCTTATCCCTCAATTTAACGGATAAATTTCTTAGTTGTGTTTTAAAACAGTGTAAGATGGACCCCATATGTCCTGCAGCATTTTAAAAATGTCAATCTCATCCAAGATCATCTTCAATTTGAGTATTTTTAAAACATTAATATTTGAAAAAACTTATACTGACTTAGCTTGATTACCTATCCTTAAGGTAAATTGCCTCTAACGGAGAGCATACATATAAAAAAAAAAATCATACATAACTATGAAATACACTAATTTTTCTCTTACTATTTCACCCCTGAAGATGACCATGGATGGGATTGAAAGGATTTTGGCAAAATAAAGGAAATAAACAAATCTACGGAGTTTTCTTACTCAGTTTTGAAAAAAACAAATTGGTACGTGAACATGAGACGAGAAAAATCCAAATGAATAGACATCATATCTAATGTAATGTCTAGATTAGTCAACAAAACCTGCTTGAATGATGATATACTGCCTAAATATACTCATCATAAAATATCACACACACACACACAAACAAACACACACACACACAAACACACACACACACACACACACACACACACACACACACATGTATATATATATATATATATATATATATATATATATATATATATATATATATATATATATATACATACACAGGCAGAACATACTTGACTTTATCTGCATATATACATGCATATATGATCTTATATTCATGGGCATTTAATTTGTATCCATCAATATTTACACGAGGATGGGAACTGTATTGAAAATACATCCAACGGAGTGTTGGCTTTCCTAAAAATTGCAACAAATTAATATATATATATATATATATATATATTGAACAATAAAAAATATTTTAAAAAGTGAAAGACACACTTGGTTGTGTATTAATATACTTTCGTTTTTTTCATATTTCATTTAGATCCCTCGACGAGTTTTGGTCAAAATCATCAGGAGAATATATATATATATATATATATATATATATATATATATATATATATATATATATATATATATATATATATATATATATATATATATTATACACACTAAATCTCTCACAACTCTTACCGAAATGAATTAATCGATACTGAACATAAAATTTGTCGCAACTACATCTAAAACAATCAAAGACTTAAACAAGATAAAAAAGAACAACCCCCGAAAAGATGAGGGGTGAATATTCTTTGTCAAATGCGGGAATTTCCAAAATGAAGGTATTGGGGAAAATTCAAGAAGCGTATACAAGAGACTATCTGAAAGCTAAAGGTACATTTTAAATAAAAACACACAAAATGCATTTGTTGTTAACCGTAACAAAACGCACCATCATATTGACATAGTTAATGTTACTTTGAATGAAAGAAGAAATCACTGAGACACAAATGCCTGCAAACGGCCAAGATCGTTAGTTCAACCAAAGTAAGTTTGTGTCCACGCCCTTACAATATATCACCATTCTTGGTAGTTTTATATTGTCACAGTATTCGAATAGTCAGAGAAAACGGTGTTGGGGAGAGAAAGGAAAAGAAATAGCAAAAAATACGACCATATTTGGCAAGAACGAAACAGCAATATACGTTTAAAAGTCAAAAAACGTTTAAATCTACAAACCAACTCTTCTGCTGTCCTATGAAGTCATGGTGTTGAAAGCAGAATAAAATTTTAAAAGGTGAAAATCAACCAAACACGGATAGTCATTCTACACCAATCTTATATATATATATATATATATATATATATGATATAATAAAGTTTTATGACATGCTTTATATCTAGTGTTTCATTATTCGTTTAAAATCTGCTGTTATCACAATGTTGGGTATGTAATAAAGTTAATGGATAAAAAAATTAAAATAATGTAAATGCAACCCCCCACACATGCACATGAACACATGCATACATACATGCATACATGCGTACATACTGAACCAAGTGCGATGAAGTCCTAAGGGACAAAATGTAATCTACTTCCACCTGGTCATACATCTTTCCTCATATATATATATATATATATATATATATATATATATATATATATATATATATATATATATATATATGTGTGTGTGTGTGTGTGTGTGTGTGTGTAAAAGTGTATATAAATATAAATAAATATATATATGTATAATTATTTATATATTATATGTGGTATTTATTAGAAAGCGCTCAATATCAGAGATAGAGCTAACATATTTGGTTGGCTCCAACCAAAAATATATATATATATATATATATATATATATATATATATATATATATATATATATATATATATATATATATATATATTTATGTTTGTGTCTGTTTGCTTGAGTGTGTGTGAACAAGAGAATAAAAGTTATTATCACAAACTGAGGGAAAGTGAGACTTAGAAACACATATTAACAGACAAACTTTGTGTTGTATTTTGCGAGGTTTAGGTTCCTTTCATAATGACCAGGCCAAAAACCATATGTTCTCGTGTGTATCTTATCAGCGGAGAGATTCACAAAATCATGCCCGGTGAAGAGATGTATTGTATGATCCCGTGAGCACTCCATCGCTCTCATAAATCTTCACTTTATCGGTTGACATCTGTTACCCTAACATTTGCATTGAACAATAACGCACACTTACGCGCGCACGCACATATTTACATACGTACGCCCCCCACATCACGCATATATATATATATATATATATATATATATATATATATATATATATAGAGAGTTAGATAGACAGACAGACAGACAGATAGACATAGGAGTGGTGTGAGTGTGATTGTATGAGATACTGATGAGTAGATATCGGATGAATTGGACTTGATCAGCTTACTATAGGATTATGCGTATTTTGAGTAGATGTAAATGTTTTTATAATTCTAATCAGGAAAGTTACCAGGACTTAGTTCAATAAGCTTCTGATCTTGAGATGACTGATGGTATTTTGGGACCGACACGCTAACAATTGCGCATGTGCATCGCATTTCACTGATACCCTTAATACGTCCATTCATCACTCTTAATTCTGGCGGTTATTTTTTCCCTGACGTTTACTAAGTGAAAGGCAACGCATTTGATTACTCGTTCAATACTCTTTTTTAACTTGTGTACCCTTCCTTCCATTTCTTGAAAGCTTACAGATAGTAGCCTCTTTGTATGGACACATGTTAGCGTGTGTAAACATTACTGTAAGGAAGTAGCATTATTATTCCGGGAAACTAGAGATTGATTATAATAAATCGACGGTATTTATGAAGGACAGACACATCGATACGTTTCGATTGCGCCCTAGTCATTTCCGATTCGCACCTACGAGTTGATAGCGTCTAATGTATTTTCGACATTTTTCACTCTTGTGTAAATAGGGCTTAAGTATAAGGATTCCATCGCCGTCGGACAGGGCTTTTGTTGATCGATTGAATTTATCAAACTTTAAAAGACTCTACTTTAGGAGATTTACAAACAGATATTAGTAGCTTCTTGTGTTTAGTGGGATGAGAATTTGTTCTAAGGATATTTGTAATGTTTTATTATTTTTGTTTTTTACTTCCGTAAAGGAAATGAGATTAGTTTTACTTTTATCCATACAGAAAGCATACTTGGCCTGAAATGGTGTATCGGCGTTCCGGATTTAAATGCCTGGCATAGTTTTTTTTCTTTTTTTTTTCATTGATATCAAACGAATAGGTGACGGCTTGAATCCATCTCTCTTTCCACATAGATAGTTGGTACTCTATGTCTCGCCAGAAGTTTTTTCTCGCCTGAAACATACTTCAAATCTGCCATTTGTTCATGCATTGAATATTATTGCCTTATATGGTCTGGTGTCCCCCGTGTTCATTTCAAGATCTTCGACAATATTCACAGACGGATTTGCAATATGAGATGTCCTGATCTGTTATCGCGTCTACAGTCACTTTCTCATAGACGTGTTGTGTTTTCCCTCTGTCTTTTCTATAAATATTTTCATGGCAACTGCTCTGACGAGCTACATTCACTGGTACTCCAACTGCATGAAATTAAGGGTGCTACTAGTTTGGCATTTCGATCCAACACATTACAGTCGAAACAGTTAAATATAACTGCCTCTTCTACTCCAACAACTTCTTCTCTTGCACTTCCCGGGAGTTGAACTTCCTTCCTCCTTGCTTCCCTTATACTAAAATCTTCAGATATTCAAATGTAAATTCAATCGACATCTTCTGAGGCCTTGATCCTGATACACGTCTGTCTTTATATCATTTCCTCAAACACCTCTTTATATTTTTTCTCTCAATCCCTGCAAACCCTTGCCTGCTAGTGAAAGTCCTGCATTGTTTGGTGTGACATGCTTAAAAAAACCTGTGATAAAAAATGTCATTCCCACCCAAATGAAACAGCTAACCGACTGAGTTTCGAACTGATAACAAAAGAATCAAGAATTTAGAGGAATGGCGGATATGTGTCAAGTAAATACAAACAATAACAGTGTAAGGTATATTGGTTTTTTTCTTATAAGGAAATATTTGATATTCTTTGTCGGAGCAGCCTGTGTTACTTTCGGTTTGAAATGGTAAAATCTTAAACATGAATTTCCGAGAAAATTCGTTTCTCAATTCTATTATCACTTTTTTTCCAGCATTAGTGCTTTTGACTTTCTTAACGATTTACTTGAGTTATGTATAACGTAAAAATTTTAATTATGATATCATTAGTTCTTAAAATTAAATGTCATAACCATTTTAGTCGTTCGTGCTGGAGAATGTCTTCAACTGATGTGGTTTCTGTTATTTGGTAAAGTTCTTTGTGTAGTGCCGATGGTATCGTATGCTTATCGCTAAGTCTTACATACTTTATTTGTGCAAATCAATTGTTAAACGTTAATCTTAAAAAGCAGTTTTCATACAGCTGACGGTTTAAATATTTACTACAAAATTTGGCACCATGTCTGACACATTAGAGTCTCGATCTGCCGATATCTAAGAACAGCACACGATTTTTTCGGTTAATATTTTGGTATTTTATGTAAATATAGTCTTTTGTGAAACTAACTTTAGCGTATCACATGTTATTAGCAATTTTCTTATATCTTCGTCTTCATATGACGCGTACCCTAGGGACATGGGCGATCAGGACTCTCCACATTTCCCTGTCCTTTATAGCTTTTCATTTTTTTTTATTTCTCCGAAATCCTGTTCCGATATCCATTTAGTTCATTAAGTATATTATGTGTCGTTTTTTTCTCTCCTCGGCTTGAATCTTTTCTGTGAGCATCAGATATTCTAATCAGTTTTTTAAATTATATTTCATGGAAATTTCATCTTTCACTATTTTATGCCCATTGTAAGTTTCATTATTTATTTATTTTTTTCTGTAGAACTCCGTCGTTGCACACATATTCCCCCAGGTATTCTCAGCATCTTTCAGTAGTACCCCATTTATGATGTTTCAAGTCTCTTCTTCATATTTGAGGAGATTAGCAGGACAAATATCAGATAACAGTTCAGTTCACTTCTGTTTCACAGGACCAGCATCTTTGTCTATCCGAAAGCGACTTCAGATTTCAGATATATTTACAAAAATTACACAAAAATAACTTGAAATAATGAAAACTAAATTTAATCAACAATATAGCGATTGGGATGAACCATGGCAAATTTCCGGACAGTATTCATGTATACGTTGGTGAATGGTACCATAATGCTTGGCTTCGGATCATTTTTTTTTTTTTTTTTTTTTTATTACAAGCAGTTTGTTTGATCTCTCGCTCAACTATTCCGCCAACATAAAAAAACAAGGGTGTTGCAGTCGGGGGAGTTAGGTGAGGTGGTAACAGAAATTTTCTAACAGACATGACAGAGTTCTCCTACATGTGTGTCATTGTACAGAGTTCTTTTGCTCTAATGTCAATTAGACTCATCCAGATTTTCCAAAATCCTTTGCACTGTCAGCAGATTCACAACGAAAATCTCTAAAAT
>CAHIKZ030003790.1:287500-317500 GCA_903632075.3 Acanthosepion pharaonis
TGATCGAATTACGTTCGCACTTGAGCTATTTATTGGACCCTGGAAGAACCGTACTACAAAATGACAAAGAACAATTCTGCTGACGAAAATATTAAATAACATAACAAAATGACAAAGAAGTCGTTTAATTTTCATTTGTTTTATACAATTTTTCATACAACAAAATTACCCCTTTTCATTAAAATTTCTATCATGTGACTTTATCGTTTTCATCTAAAATTTGGAGTGGGTTCAGTCAGGAATGTAATAGATTGGTCGGAATATTCTCTCAGCAGCAAGTCCTGTGGTGTTCAGCAAGTTCTTTATTCGCTGCTGTCTAGTCTCTTCTTTGTCTATTGCCATCTCTCGTTCCAGCTGCTGGCTCGCTTAAGCGCTCTGTTTATATGTTTTTTGCTCGACTCCCACTTCACGTCAGGACTAAACAATATTTACTTTAATTAATTATTTCCTACAATTTTGGAGAAAAGACAATAACTTTCAAAGAAAACAGTCACTTATTTAAAACAAAACATTCTTCGAAAATAATCATTGTTTATCATTCCATTTTATCCTGACGACAATCGGCCTCGATCAGTTACTTATTCAAAACGATTAATTTACCGATAACAAACTTTTTGTTTATAAATTATTTGTATGTCCTATACGTCAAACAATATTCTTTGTGTCGATTTTCTAATATAAACCATATAAATTTATGCCCATTTTGCACGTTTACATAACCTATTTCGGTTTATCAACATTAGTGGCTCTGTTATTTTAATAAATCCATCTCCCTTATGGCCGACAAGCAATCCACATGTCACAAATCATACTGCATTCCTGGTTTTCAGAAAGAGAAATAATCGCACTTAAGTTCTCACTTCATATTTAAATTCATGCCTTTACCTTAACGTTTTTAACCCTTCCAATTCTCCCATTCATTTAAGTGGTTTAATATGAACCCTTTTAATTCCAATTTCATACTACCAGTGTCAAATTAGTGTTACATATGTTTGTAATTTTCTAAAGAATTAATACATTGTTTTATTTATTAATCGGATACATTTTTATCAATTTAAACGTTATTATTAGTGCATACACATATTCGATTAGACCCTCTCTTCATTTATTAAACAGTGTATTATATATTTATGCCTACCATCCTGAATATTTGAAAAATCTTATTAAAGAAAGGATTCAAACCTGTGCCACACCTGCAGTGGAAAATAGTCGATAGAACCGACGTGCTGTGACTGACTCGGCTACGAATGACTTTTCCGATCATAATCAGAAAAAGCAAACATTACTATGGAGAGAGACCAATGATATAATTAGTACTGCAATTAAATCTTTGAAGATCAAAATTAACCGGAAAGAAAGAAACCGGAAATTGTTTCACAAGCAAGAAGTGAGAGAAGAAAACCTTATTGGAGGAAGTACAATTTGATCAAATGTAAAAGAAGAAAACCTTATTAGAGGAAGTACAATTTGATCAAATGTAAAATTCTGAGACCTTACCGCTTATATCTTCAATGTGTAATGTCTAGATACAAAATCTAACCAGAAAAACTACAATTTTTTACAGATAATCTAAAAATCATAGCAGAAACACCAGAACATATACAATAGAATGCATAAAAGAATGGTAAACCTATAAAACTTAAAAATAGGTTCTGGCCAGAAAGTTTGTCTAGCAGGAAACAGTGAAACAATTTTCCTAGAAAACTGATAAGTCCCGGAAAAGGGATATATTTGTTCGAAGTAGCAAAGTGGTTTTGGACAACTGCAACCGAGTAGGAGAAACTAGCAGGTAACCGTAATGGACTGGTCCTCATCGTAGTGTTAGGCAATAGGCGTAGGCAATAGGCGTAGGAAATAGGCAAAAACAATAGGCATAGCCAATTGGCGTAGTCCTGTACCCCCACACCAGTCTGTATTTATGGCTGACACCAGCCAATCATATTACTGTGAGGAGGAACCCATGTGTATGCATATTCATTACATTACAAACTAAAGAGCAATTGATTTAATATAATTTTTCCACTCCAGTTCAAGCGAAAAAGATAGCCCGACGAGGCATATCAATCACCTCCAGGATATCATCAGGCTTAACTACATTTTACAAATATATATTCGATAAATCAATCAGATTTCAAGTGAATTATCTGATTAATCTTTGAACTGGTTAAAACCTTCTTGACATATTCAATATTATACTACTTGTTATCTATTGAGTGATTGGGGCAGATTTTCGATTCCGAATAAAACAGGTTACTGTAATTCTAATTGTTGTTAACATTATATATATATATATATATATATTCCTCAATCCAAGCCGCTATCCAATACTTCACCGTGCTTCCTCCAAGAGAGCCTAGTTCGAATTCCAGTCGAATCCACTACATTTACTTAGGTGATAATATCCTTGGGAAAGGTGTGAAACCTCTTCTTCTCCCTCCTGCTATGGGTAAATAGCAGGGTAGACTGAGTTCTCTAGCCTTGGATGGCAATTGGTCTAGGAGAAGGACAACTCTGAATTCATATCCTGCGGAGAACGTTTGGGGACCTTGTGGCACGTAGTGAACCAGGTCTCTTTACTCAGCCCATCAAAAAGTGCGTATGGTCCTGCACGAAAACTTCACTACTATAAGCAACTCTCAAGTGCTGTTGTCGGGCTTTCGGTTTCCTAGGAACTGATCTGCTTGACCCTCATTCGTCGAACTCGACGGGGAAAGTCAGTATATATATATATATATATATATATATATATATATATATATATATATATGGGTAAAATCAAAATCAACTCACATGGAGAATAGCCTATTTTGGCAGATGAAGATATCAGCCGTTTATATTATCAGCCCCGGTGGTGCCTGAGTTCGTTTAAGTAATATAAATTTAACGGTGAAAGCGAACAAAAAAACAAAAAATAAAAATAACTAATGCAGAATTTGTCCATTTCAATGTTTCAGTCAGACTAAAGGCATGAGACAGGTGCCAAGGGAGGGTGGAATATATTTGTCTTAAAGGCAATAGTAGAATAGCAAATCCCAAATAGATAGGCCTATACAGAGATGATGTACTTATATTTATCCCCCAATAGTAATGGTACACTAACCGCGAAGATACAAAGTAATGTCATTAGGGTGTTTAATTTATTAGGTTGTAGGGTTGAGATTTAAAACATAAATTAGTTTATTATCTGGACATTAACCATAACCTCAGTAATGAAACCTTTAAACGATATAAAAAAGAAAACGGAATCACTACGTTTATTAAAGTCAACTCCAACCAACCTAATGCCATTGTGAAAAAGATAATTTCCAGCGTTGGCACTAGGATTTGTCGATTATAATCCAAAATAAACATCTCTAAAAATAATTAAAAAAACTGAATCAAAATGCTCTCCAATAAGTGGTTTTAAAAATAAATTATTTCATCTAAACCCTATCAGTAAAACAGAAATATCTAAAGTGAAAGATAGAAACAGAAAAAGAAAAAAATAATTTTCTTAATTTAATAAATAAACACTTTCAAAATATAACCGTCTTAGTAAGATCTTCAATGGGGAAATGATTAAGATCAGCTTCTCCTGCAGCCACAACCTATATAACATTAATTCACAGAACGAGCATATTTAAGAAATTTCTAAGGGACAAACAAAAAACCTCGTATTAAAACCTCCTGGAATTGTAGATCTAAATAAAATTGTGCAGTTGAGGGCAAAATCATATCTAGCAGGGTTATATATCAATGCGACCATTTCCCCAAAGCAAATACAAAAAAATTATAATGTTTACATAGGAATTTACGCTGGGCAGTGGAAATATATTTTATACCCATAGGCAATCATTTTCTAATTCTAAATTAAAATACTAGCCACATCTTTGAAAGAAATTTTGGAAATTGAAGGAAAAAGATTTGAGCCTATATATAGTTAGGACGATTACATGCTCCGCACGTACTCGTAAAAGTTTTAGAGTTAGGTGTAGCTTAAATTTCGAGGAAAAGAATGATGAATAAAATATAATAATCAAAGCCAATTATTAAGTCAGAGAAATTAATTAGTGTCAAAATATTGACGTAAAAAGAAATTCAAATATCCATAATGTAGGTTTAACTTAATTAGTTACTACAATATATCCATAATATTCACTCCCATCTAATTATTCAAATTACGAATATATAATTCTAGTTTCTATAATTCTCCCCGCTCTGTAACCTCTTTACCTATAATAATTATAATTTATGAACTTTCACTTCCTCTAAAATCTCCGCAACTCCCATTCCATTAATCTCTTACATCCTTTTATTTGTATAATTTTAAGTTATTTTTAAGCACATATTCATTCTTCTTTTAATTTTAAATTAATATTTCATTCTTCATATAACCACAAATGGATGTGATAAGATTAATATTCGGTTTTCATTTTATAAAACTTCTCTTTAAGACAAATACCTTCCACCTTCTCCTAACACTTATTTCGGGCTTTATGTCTGAGTGAAACATTGAAATGGATAAATTCTGTATTAATAATTCCACTGATTCTATTTATTTTATTTTATTTTGTATTTAGCCTTGACAGTTAATTTATATTTCTGACAAGAACTGAGTCCACACCGAGACTAATAAGACAGACGACGGATATCCTCGTCTGCCGAAATAAGCTATTTAAGGCTATATGAGGTTATTTGGGATTTTATTGTTTATTAATTGTTTGATCTGTAATAATAAAAAAAAACACTGAACTCTTTTGTGGATTAGTTTTAATATTTTTATATTACTAGGATCCACTTGGATTATATACCAACAGATTTGTTACTTTACTATATACCTTTTCTGGTGTCTTATCAAGTGATGGTGTTGAACATCATCACTTGATAAGACACCAGAAAAGTTGAAATAAAATGGTTATTTTGTAGCGATTTATAACATATTGATATTATAATGTTCGAACAACTTACATTTACTATACTCTGTATTGAACACTCTTTTAAGAATAGTATTTCTTGGTTATTGGAAATTATTCCGTATACACCAAAGCTATACTTGGACACACACTCACATACACACAAACATATATATATATATATATATATATATATATATATATATATATATATATATATATATATATATATATATGAGCATAAGTCAAAACTTAGAGGCGACAATCTGTTTCATGCTAGGACTGACGATTGCATCTAGCATGAAACAGACTGTCACCTCTAAGTGAAACTTCTATGTTCATTTTATATTTTACATGCTCTATCTCTGATATTGAGCACTTTATCCCATAAATATAGCACACCTTAAGACTATATTTCTTGATATATATATATATATATATATATATATATATATATATATATATATATATATATATATATATATATATATGTTATATCTGTTTTTTTTTCTTAAACGAGGAAATTAATAACAGGATTGAGAAGTTATATTAATAAAAATTTGAGCTCACTACATAACTCGAACATATACTAATTTTCGTTTCTTTTGGTTGCATCGTGTCGATCCTAGTTTCAATACGTTCCCTTGCCTGACGGATTATGCTTTGAAGTATATAAAGATAGTGCATGTTAGCTTGTGACTTCTATTAATCTAATTTTTGCGGTTTTTTTTTTTAACCTGGATACTTCTTTTTTTTAGTTTTTTTTAATCGGCTCCCATACTTCAGTTGCCAACGAGAGAGAGAGAGAGAGAGAGAGAGAGAGAGAAATTAAAGAGAAAGTGAAGAGGGAAAGAGGCAGTTTGAACCTAAATCTATTTCGTGACTTCAGTTCACTAATAACAGCCCGTCATATATATATATATATATATATATATATATATATATATATATATATATATAAATAAACATTTTATATTTATACTTTTTCATATATATAAACATTTTATATTTATACTTTATATATATATATATATATATATATATATATATATAGATAGATAGATAGATAGATAGATAGATCGTATATGTATCGCTCGCTCTCTCTATATATATGGTGTGTTATATATATATATATATATATATATATATATATATATATATATATATATATATATATATATATATATATATACACTGAATAAAACGTTAATGGCTAGAGTTGAATTAGACCAGGAAAGAGTAATATTAGAAAGTGAATTTGAATTTGGGAGATCTGTTAATATTCTGCTATCTTGGTATCAATCTTAGGGTATTCTTAGGCTATTTAATTAATTGCCCCCCACCAAAAGCTTTTATTAACAAGAAGTCAAAAAAAGTACACTGGTGAATGAATTTTAATTTTTAAATAATATAGATAAACTAACACACGACGTTGTGTGTGATAGAAAAGGAGGAGGAAGTTGCGAAAAACGAAGGAGAAGAAACGAAAGTGTATTATAAAATTATCGGTGGGGGAATTGAAGTGTACACACTTCTTTTTTTTATCCAGCCTCATATTAGATTTAGAGGATTTTTTTATCCAAGCAGCGGCTCATGATTTCGGATCTCTGGTTCAAAGTTTTTTTTTGAACTTGGAATGTCATTATTCCTAATTACCCCTGTTGACAAATTTTGCGATTATTATGCTTTTATAAAAACTACGATCGCATCCCTGCTGTTTTTTTCTTTTAATTTCTACACATAATTAGCTAGTTTGGTAGAAATCCTTAGACTTACTAGCTTGAATGACGACATATGATTCAACCATCTAGGTTTGAAAGCAGCTTCAGTAAATCCTATCTACGTTTCATTCTGACCATTAATATCTACTACTTCTGATTTATAGATGATTGCTTCGGTTTTACAACTTCCAATTAGATTGATTTTAGAAATTTTATATATAATGAAAATCGATTTCTATTTTTACAGGTGATTAATTACTAGTCTTAAGTATATTTTGCATCAGTCTAATTTCTGGCGTTGTGTCTAGTATTGTTTCTAAATTAATAAATTATATATATTGTTGTCCACAGAGAGACTGTTTCGCTGTATGACAGCATATCAGTGTGGTTAGACAGGCGATTGCCTCAAGTCAGGATCGAAAACCGACTGATTAAGCATGAGTCGCAGATTTTCCGCTAAGTCGCTAATTTTCCGCAGAGTGCTCAATTCATAGAAGAGCTTTGCATTATCAATAGTAACAGACACACACACACACACACACACACACACACACACACACACACACACACACACACAAATAATATATATATATATATATATATATATATATATATATATAGGTAGTTTTCCGTTGGTATAATCCAGGTGAGTCCTATTAACACAATATAGAATTTGAAATGTGAGTCTGAAAAGAGCGGTCAATACGTGTTTTAACTTCGTGAACCGAGGTTCCACCGTATTGAGCACTTAGTACTGGATACAACCCATGAAGCTCAGCGAATTGCAGTATCTTGATGAGTCATGATTATTAATTAATATTACAATTAATATTGATGTGTCATGCATTCTTCCGGTATATATCCCACTACGGCCCCTCTAACTCCCTCTCTCACTTTCTTTCCCCAACTAAACAGTATCCCACTACAAACTAATGCTATAAACAGTGAAAAATTCTGAGAATTTAAAAATTTAAATACGTAGGTGAAATGGCCATCGATTATATTACATATATATATATATATATATATATATATGTGTGTGTGTGTGTGTGTGTGTGTGTGTGTGTGTGTGTGTGTGTGTGTGTGTGTGCGAGAGAGACGAAATATAGTCTTAATGTGTGCTATATTTATGGGATAAATTGCTCAATATAAAAGATAGAGCGTGTGTTAATATAAAAGTGAACATAGAAGTCAACACCGAGAGGCGACAGTCTGTTTCATGCTAAATGCAATCGTCCCGGCATTATTTACTTAATACACTAGAAACTTAGTTCACAATGTTAATGCGTTCCTGAATGGCCTGACGATTGCATCTAAGATGAAACAGACTGTCGCCTCTAAGTGTTGACTTCTATAAAATATATATATATATACATATATATATATATATATATATATATATATATATATATATATATTAAGGCATTTTTTAATATTTAGACGTTCTTTTTTATAGACAGAGATATTTATGTACATGCTTCGTTTATAATAAACAGTATTAATGATAGATACCGCTCTGAATGCCCGAGAAATCCTTATGAAATATATGCGTCCTCGGACAGGAATCGAACGTTTATCCTACGCGGAACCATCATATAGCCTGAGGTGCGCTCTCTCTCTCTCTCTCTCTCTCTCTCTCTCTCTCTCTATATATATATATATATATATATATATATATATATATATATATATATATATATATATATATATATATATATATATATATATGGGGGGTATGGGTGTGAGCGTGCATGCGCGCGTGCCACTTCTTAATTAATTTAATTGGTGTCAAGCATGCAATCTCTGGGCCAGTCATTGTGTCTTATTTTCATCTCTTGAGGTGATATTGCTTAGACCATTTGGTGTTTCACCTTCAGATATCAGGAATGTGTAAACAACTATAAAAAATGCATGGCTTAACATCTGTCCATATGTTTTCCGATGACTTATAGAATGAATGAGACATCAGTTACTGCTATTCGCTGAGCTACATGGGTTTACCCGTCACTATGTACTTAATACATTGGAACCTCAGTTCACGATGTTAATTCCTTCCTGAATGCCGTTCGTAACCTGAAATATTCGTCAACCCAAACCATTTTCGAACAGGAATCAATGTAGAGTAAAATAAAATTGGAAAAGAAAAGCACACCACAACACACGAATGTATGCAGCTCGGCGGTCAATGCAGAAATTATTTCGTTCGTGTTAATTCGGTTTGGCAATCTTATTCGAGAACCGATATTTTGTTCGATAACCGAAATATTTTCATCTCGAATTTTCTGTTCGAAAACCGAGGTTGCATTGTATTTGGTACATCATTGTAGATAAAAAATATATTTTAATTATGTACTTGTTGAATTTAGCAATTTATTAAACATATATTTTTGCCGTGACTATCACATGCATATATGCGTGTTCTTATATTTTAAGGATACAGAAAAAAAAATGAAACATCCTTTTTTAAATTCGGTTTGTCGACCTCAAAAATTATTTCTACACTTCCAAATGAGCTTGAGCTAAACAACTAAAAATTTAATTCCGTGATTAATTTTCAGGTTTTAATTTTGCAATTAAAAATTTTATCTCCCAGTCCCGCAACTATGAAACTAATTTTATTACAGGTGGAATTCATGAAGAATACATTCTTAAAGTTTTCTCTGAAAATGCCGAAAGGTGATGTGCCGACATTAGATAAAGATCATTCTTGCAACAAATCTGGTCGATGAAGATATTACAAGACTACATAACTACATCCTTTCCAACATTTTGAAAAGCCGCGGTCTATCACTGCGATCCTCAACAATTTAAAGAATGCTGACGCTTATGAATAAGCACGGAAACGAAAAGGCACGGAAATGATGATTTCCGTGCGCACTAGATGAAGGATTCTGAAAGATGCGTTGGATGATCCATCAAAAGGACTTAAGAAACTGGCAGAAACAATAAAGCAAGTGGAGCAAATATCGATATCCTCCGTTTGCAAGTATCTCTTATGTGAGAATGGTCAGAATCCTGTTGAATCTATTTTTGCGTAAAAATCGCAAAGAAGCCAGATTCTAGTGCGTAGAGATGATACTGATGAGGGACCCAGATCTGAAAGATGTGATCTGCAGAGACAAATATCGCATCGGTTTTAATGATTTAGGTAGGCATATAAATCATTAAAATGATGCGATAATATATATATATATATATATATATATATATATATATATATATATATATATATATATATATGAAAAATATAGTCTTAAGATGTGCTATATTTATTGGATAAAGTGCGCAATATCAGAGATAGAGCGTGTGTAAATTAAAAGTGAACATAGAAGTCAACACTTAGAGGCGACAGGCTGTTTCATGCTAGATGCAATCTTCAGGCCAGACGATTGCATCTAGCATGAAACTGTTGCCTCTAGTGATGATTTCTATGTTCACTTATATATATATATATATATATATATATATATATATATATATAAACAGGGATATATATTCAAAAATATGTACCGACTAAAATAAGTTTTTTTTTTTTTTTCAAAATAAGAAACACTGTCGACTAAAATAATATGTTAATTGTCTAAATCAATTTATTTACGTTTCGGGCACTTCTAGTGACAATGGCAACAAAAAGGACAGTTGTATTTGATATCAGGAAGAATTAGTTGAAATTTATGTGGAACATGATGAGTAAAGTCGTCTTGGAAAATTTGATATTAACAGGAAAGATTGAGGGCTATTCTGTGGGGCTACTTAGAAGATAGAGGACATTAATATTTATGTGGAACTTTTCCGACACATTCGACGTTTTAGATATTAAACTTATGTGGTTTTTTGCGTATAAGATACGCGTTAAAATTGTTTTGGAATATCGGTGGCATATCTGGTCGTTCCAGACTTAACGTCTTATCAAAAGACTTGGGAAAATTAAAATCTTTTAGTTTTAATTTTTTAGATATTAAAAACATCGTAGCTTGGACAATTATGCTGTTATTCCATTTAGTCAATTTTGCTGTGACACCTGTTATATATATATATATATATATATATATATATATATATATATATATATATATATATATATATGTTGACTCTCCCATCGAATTTCACGTATGAGGGTCAAGTAGATCAGTTCTAGGAAACTGACAGCCCGACACCAGCACATGAGATTTAATTATAATCGTGAAGTTTTTGTGCAGAATCAACCAAACTTTTGAAAGGCCGAATATCAGTATTGATGCACTACATACGTTCAAAATAACTTCGGGTTCTTGTTGGGTAAAATGGACTTTCTATTCTTCCGGTCCACACAGGCAATGCTGCAAACCTGATATTACTCTCTTTGTATTTCCATGGCACATATTCAAATCAGATCCATTCTTTTCTTTTACCAGTTCTGAAATTTAAATCTAGATTATGCCGTTCCTCTCACCTCCACGATATCGAAAAATACTTATTTCCTAGAGTTTCGATATGTAAGAAGAAGAATTCTGCAACTTTACAAATATTACATTGTGGAAACATCCTGCCAACATGATTTTCAAAAGCCAATTTTTATCATTCCTAAATGTTCAGTCTGTTACTGATGAACGTTTTCATATAATAACCTAATATTGCCATTAGTAGTTTAAATTATTACCACCCACTATTCTTCTCATATCACAGGACACGTTCTTCATTAAAAAAAAAAACATAAACTGTAACCCAGTACCTTGAATTCTCTTCGAGGCTTGGTTCATATGTATATTTACTGTAAGAAAATTGCAACTGCATAGTAGAAAAGTATACTGAACTACTATGTATTATAAAATTTCTTATAGCCGTTAATGCTAGACAATTTCCTCTAGCATGGATAGTCGAAGTCATGTAATACACATGTCATTATATAAAATGGTGCCTAAGAATGGCATAGTTTTGTTTAATATTTCACTCTGAGCAGTGGCGTAGCTAGAGTAAACGTCACCCGGGCGGTCCGCTCAAATGTCACCCCAATGACCCCGATTCACCCTATGCTGAATGGTTAACAGTAGCTAAATTTTCATACATGCTCTACCTCTACTTTACTCTACTGACCGGTACGTTACTGTTTACATGCATGATCCAAGACAAAATCCAATACCACAAAATAATCAGTTCAAATCAAAGGCTGAAAACATTGCTATTTTTCCTACTCACAAATTTCCCGACAATTTATTAGAAAATTTCTGACGGGGGGGGGGACAAAACTGGGGAGTCATAAATTATTTCTGGGGGGTCATATGCCCGCCTGAGAAACCCTGTGTCTCCACCACTGTTTTCAGACTATTTTTGGCACCTTAACTTGGTTGAAAAATTTTGTTGGGAGTGACATTATGTCACCCCTCCCGTGCTGGCACCCGGGGCGGTCGCCCCCCTCACCCCCTAGCTACGACACTGACTCTGAGCAATGCAATAAACCATTGTGAGGCAAGAAATTACAGGTTGCAAGAGTGTTGTACAGGAATAAAGTGTCGCTGTCGACACTTGAGTTTGAACATAGATCGGCAGTGAGCAAACACAGGCGATCCCATTATTGAATTAAGTAGATCACGTGACCATAGAGGAAACGCATAAGTAGGAAGTGGCGTGACGTCCAAACTGTTCGCTATTCTTAGTCTATCCTCTATACGATAAGGATCTCTATTTCTAGTCTATCTTCTATTACTATACAGACCGCTCTTCTCTACTCTATTCACTATATTATTTCTCTATAGGGATTTCTATTCGGTGCCTACAATTCGAGCAAGAATTATCGAGCAAGTACTATTAGTGCGAGTGATATTCGACGGCCTCTGGCACTAGTATTGTTCAGCGGCGTTACTATAGTTGTACTTGGGATTACAAAGACTCTACTACAACGAGTATTGCGAATGTGACAACGAGTATTTTTAACATTGCAAAATGTCAATCGAGTGATATTTGGCCTGAAAAAATACTATTACGGAGAGGGACAAATAAAAGAACATGACATAAGAAAACAAATAATATCAATTGACAGTTCGTTTAAAATTTTTAAAAGCAATGATGATTGAGAAACCCGAGGCGCAAGAGTGTTCACTACGTGCAAAGTGTCAGAAAAGGAAACGTTAGCATAGCACTTACGGTTACATCTAGCCATTTCAAATATAAAATAGATGAGACATTGCCGCCAATCTAGTACTGAGATTAAATTGAGAAATTATAGGTACATTTAGAGGAAAGTTCATCAGAACGATCACCATGAAAATATGTATAGAAATGTCAAAGGGAAGCTAAAATACAGCGGTGAGAAAGTGACTGACACCGAGATGCCAGGTCAACATTAATAAAACTGCAGATTCTTTTTTTTAGATTTTATCAATAATATCTAAGTATATAGCAGAAGCACCGGAATAGTTGAGTCAGCAATATGCAAAGCACTATCGAATGGTATACCTAAACAGAGAATGTTAGAAATATAGTATCACAGACAGATGAAGTCTGTAGATTGCGTAAGGATCAAACATGTCTTGGAGAATTTGACACACCTAGCATATATTAAATGCTAGAACGGCAGAGAGGAGTTGTGAATAAGATGCATAAATAAATTTTGCATTTGCAAATAAGGATTGCGACTGATAAATAGGAAATATATATTATATATACAAAAGATAGGAAGTTAAGAAGAGAAATGTTCGCTCATCTTCTGACGAATCACAATACATAAAATGTAGAAGTCATAACTTGGTCCTGAAAAAGCAAATCAGAATCTTGAGAAGAATGTATGGAATCGTTCGAAGACATCGAGTATATGAAATTAAATAATATATATACAAGAGATTTGGAAAACGTGGCTGACGATAACACGCCTCTGCCATTTTCTTTCAGTACAGAACTGCATTCATTAATTTATTTTTTCTGATTTTTACTTTATTTTTTTCCATTTCTACAAAAGTAAATAAAAATAAGATTACTTTATCTTCCTTCTGACTTTATTCACCTCGCCCTGAAATAAAAGATAATCTGATACCTACTTTTTATTCTTCTTATCAGTACCCTAAAATAAGTATTAGCTTTTTATCTCTGATACTATCTTCCACCACAATTGCATAAGAAAAAAAATCATATTCTGTTTTGTGTTGTTTTCTACTTTCTCTTTATTTTCTACTGTTATTTCGTTAGAGATTGTATTCTATTGAAAATTGAAAAACGGTGATATGCATCTTACGGCAGAAAAGCCAAAGAATAAAAAAAAAAGAAAATATAAAAATACACATATATATCTCGTTTCAACAGAGTGTCAAGGAAACATTAATAACACTGTTCATAATGTCAGGGGAGAAAAATGTTTGTAAAGACTTTGCCATCATTCATTCGAACGCCTTGTCCATTGTCGGTTCATGTTGCACTCGTGAACTTCCTTCGTTTAAAGGCTTTGCTTTTCTCAAAGAATTCACCTCGGAAGACATACTTACTTCTTTTTAGCATTAGTTTTATTTACAATTTTCATTTACATAAATATGACCTAACCGACCACCCGGATATCAATATTTCACTGCTCCATGTAAGCGTCAACCAGTGTATAAACACGCATCCTGACACTGTTTTGTATTTTACTATAAAGATGTACGTAAATATTTATCAACTTATATTTGTCCATTAACAGGAATCTGAAAGTAGAGAGGACCATTATTCTCTGTCTTGTCATGCCTGTGTGATATTTATTAGTTGAGACACACGCTCACCCACATACGGAAACACAAAAGCACGCGCGTATGTGTGTGTGTGTGCGTGTATTCAAAGTTATCGTTGAAGCCTGTATTGGAATATCAACAATGTTAACAATACATAATTATATACATATATATATATATATATATATATATATATATATATATATATATATATATATATATATATATAAATATTAACATTATTTATATATATATATATATATATATAAATAAAGTGTTAACACTGTTTTATATATATATATATATATATTTATATATGTATATATATATAATTTTTCAGGAGCATATATATATATATATATATATATATATATATATATATATATATATATATATATAAATATATATATATATATATATATATATATAGGGCATATATATATATAAATATAAATATATATATATATATATATATATATATGTATAGGAGCATATATATATATAAATATATATATATATATATATATATATATATATGTATAGGAGCATATATATATATAAATATAAATATATATATATATATATATATATATATGTATAGGAGCATATATATATATATATATATATATATATATATATATATATATATATATATATATATATATGATCATGAAAAAATTTTTTCGGCTAAGCTATCTGGGGAAAAGCGTGGGTTTTAAACAGTGAAAATTACGGCAATAATGCAAAACTCTTCGGTAAATCGAATCGAGTTCTCTCAGTCACTGTGTTTACTAAAACTAAATACGCTTAAATTCACCTTCATCCCTACCGTGCGCCAACGGCTTAGTGGTAGAATCCCACGATTGGTGCCAATTTAGTCGGGTTTCGATCCTAGCTAGAGGCAACCGGACGTCTAGTCACACTGATGAGCTGTGATTCAGCGAAACATTCCGTCTGTGGATGACTATATATATGTATATAAAAAGCAACAGTCAGGCGCTGACCAAAAAGTTATCGTTCAATAGTCATGGAAAAAATCATTTATATAACTTTTTGGATGCACAGGATTGTAGTCTTTATTCAGATTGTTTAAAATAGACGGGACATCTAGCACGACCTGAGCATCCATTAAACTAACCTTTGGAATAATAAGAAGAAATATGTGTGTATGTGTTTGCAAGTAAGTAAAAATACAAGCTACCGATTAAAACAAGTTAAACTATTATAATATACAAAGACTTAACGCTCATTGACAAAGTTAACAGAGATTAAATATATGAAATAATTATTAACACGGTAATAGCAAAAGCCTTTATTCCGAATTGCTATGCATCCTCGGAGTAACGAAATTTGACACTATTGTTTATATATATATATATATATATATATATATGATTCCCAAAAAGCTAATTCGGTTGAGCTCTATGAGGAGGAAGTGTGGGTTTGTAAACAGTGACTATTACGACTAATAATGCCATACTCTTCGCTAAGCGAATCGAGTTCTCTCAGTCACTGTGTGTTTATCTAAAAATAAAAACACTTCATTCCTGCCTTGCGCCAACGGCTTATTGGTATCCAATACAATGCTTGAGTATGCAACTACCACCCAGTGTTTAAGATTTAATATTGAAATTAAACTTAAATACTATATATATATATATATATATATATATATATATAAATATGATCCTAAAAAATCTATTTCGGTTGAGCTCTCTGAGGAGGAAGTGTGGATTTATAAACAGTGACTATTACGACTAATAATGCCATACTCTTCCCTAAAGCGAATCGAGTTCTCTCAGCCACTGTGTGTTTATCTAAAAATAAATACACTTAAACCCACCTTCATCCATGCCTTGCGCCAACGGCTTATTGTTAGAATCCCCGACTGACGCCAATTCATTCGGGTTTCAATCTTAGCTAGAGGTAACCGCGCGTCTAGCAATATTGATGAGCTGTAATAAAGCGGAAAAGTCTATATGTGGATGACAATATACATGCTCCTGAAAAATTTATTTCGGTTGCACTCTCTGTGGAGGAAGTATGGGTTTTTAAATAGTGTCTCTTACGCCTAATAATGCAAGACTCTTCGGTAAAGCGAATCGAGTTCTCTCGGTCACACTCTGTTTATCTAAAAATGAATACACTTAAATTCACCTTCATTCCTGCTGTGCGCCAATGGCTTATTGGTAGAATCGCCAACTGACGCCAATTCAATAGGTTTTCCCTCTTAGCTAGAGGCAACCGGACGCATAGCCACAATGATGAGCTGTGATACAGCGAAACAATCTGTCTGTGTATGACAATATATATATATAATATATATATATATATATATATATATATATATATATATATATATATATATATATAAAACAAAACAATTGAGGATGAATCGACCACCCAGTGGTTAAGTTTTAATATTGAAATTAAACTTAAATACTACTAGTTTCGAAACATAGTAATTTCTGTGTTGCGATAGAATCATATATTTTTTTAAAAATAATTATAAATATAATAAATAGATAATTAGCCAATGTTTTTCTTTGGGCCTAATATGAAAATAATACACGAAAGACACCGAGCTAAACTCAGAGATATCATACAGAGATTTAAATTTCAGCCCAGAACCTAAAAAGAACTTAAGAGCACTGGAACACAAACCAAGACATGTTATCTATATTTGACAGTAATGATTCTCAAACAGCTTGACCATGAAATTTTAGAATATCATGTATTATAAGGAGGACAGTCTTTCGTATTAAAGTGCTTTTAACTAGCGAAAAAATATTCAATATATCGATGTAAAAAATCCAGTGTCTTTATCCCATTGACCGACTCCAGAATTTCACTTAAAACTCACACGTTAGCGGCAGATTGTCAGACGAATAAAAATATATTGGGATTTTTTATTTATTTAGTTTCAAACAATTGTAGACACTATTTTTAGCATGGCTAAATGATTTTGATTGATAATCATTCGTATAAAAATGCATCTTCTTTTTAATCAATATACTTATATATTTACCTTTTGGCAGGAAGAATTCTCTTGAAAACGCTTCATATCAGATGTGTCAATCTGGCAGAACGAGAGCCGAATGAGGCCTTTTACTTGCATCTTTGCCCCCCATACAATGGTTTCTATGACCGTGGTATATCGAGAATTTTGACCATGCTGGTAATACAAATTATTAAAAGCAGTGAATTTTTTTTTCAATTAGCATGATTAGATTGTTTATTCTATCGCAATGTTTTTTTTCGAATGTCAGCGTCTACTTTTAACTTCCGGTTAATCTAAATAAGAACACATGTAAAGTCAAAAACGTTCGTAATTTTGTAATATTTTCCCTTAAAATCTCGAATTCTACTCCATCTCGTAAAAAAGAGATAATTATATGTAGAAGGACGTGTGTTTCAAGAAATGTAGGAATTACAGTACCTTTGTGCCACGTTTAATGGAAAGATAAATTGTTTGATTTGTAACTACAGCACTGCAGAGCCAAAATAATATAATGTGAAAAGATATTATGAAACTAACCATCGATCTTATGATAAATATGAAGCAGATATGCGTGTTTCAAATGTGAAGGAATTCAAGGTTAAGTTAATGCATCAATAGAGTTGCTTTACAAAAATTCAGAAAAAAAAGTTAGTTCTGTTACTGCAGGCTTTGAAATCTTACAGTGAAGGAGTTTCAGAAAGTGTTGTCTTAAAAACAGCTGAAATTGTATGTCCAGAGAAATCACACTTCGATAAATTTCATTAAGCAGGAATATTGTGGCTGAACGAAATGATGAAATGGCAGGTGATTTGAATTGACAGTTGAAGAATTTATCAAATTTTAAACATTTTTCGATTCCTCTGGATGAAAAAGTTGATATAGCTGGAATAGCACAGCTCGCCATTTTCATCAGGGCTTGTGACAATGAATTTTAAATTTATGAAGAACTAATTGAACTCGTCCCAATGTATGATACTACAACAAGCCAGAACATCTTTGAAAAAGGTGAACGGCTTCTCTTTGATTATGGCCTTGATTTGCGTAAACTTGTGTATTTATCTACTGATGATCCTGCCAATATTGTTAGGAATCATAATGGTTTTGCAGCCAAGTTAGATACAAAAATAGAAAACATGTATCCAGATTCATCATTCAAGAACTTTCAGTGTATAGTTCATCAACAGAACTTATGTTCTAAGATTTTAAAATTAGATCATGAGTTGAGTTTTGTCACAAAAACAGTGAACTATATCAGAGGTCGTGCTCTGCATCACCCTCAGTTTAGCCAGTTGTTTGAAAACGTGAATAATCAGTTCACAAATGTCTCATTCTACACAGAGTTACAGTGACTTTCATGTCACAACAGAAATTAATTTTTGTGCTGATTTTTTTTTATTGTGACTCGGAAAAGTTATGTTTTTGGATATGAAGTGTCAAAGCACAGATGAATTGAAGATGAAAGTTGTCTACAAGATCTAGCTTTTTCGTCGGATTAACTGCCGGATTAAGTGACCTTAATTTGAAATTACCAGTTAAAAATAAGCTCATCTCTCAGTTATTTGGTGATATCAAGAGTTTCATTGGAAAAATAGGTTCATTGAAGTCCCAGCTATCACATGAAAACTTGATTCATTTTCCTGTGCAAGGAGTTAAAAAACTGCCAAGACTGAGTCTGTATTTATATATGCTAAGTACCACAGTTAGCTGGAATTGCTGTCAAAGGAATTTAAGCGAAGATCTTGTGATTTTTAATCTTGTGAAGATCAGTTTACATTATTCTCAGCATCATTGACTTTTGATGTTGCTCAGGCAGAGGGAAATCCACAGATAGAACTACTGGAAATGCAGACTGATTCAACATTCAAGGGAAAGTACATAGAAGTAGAAGTACCTTCCTCAGATATTTAAGTACATATGGGAAGATTATGACGATATTTGGTTCCACTTAGTTCTGTGAGCAGTTATTTTCATTTAGGAAGGTCATAAAACCTCTCACAGAACCAGATAAACTGAGGACCGTTCGCCAACTTTGTTCAAAGTGATATCTACACAGATATTCTAACCTGATATATCAAGAATAGTTTGTCTAATGTGATGGCAGTAACTAGGATAATATAAAAAAAGATTAAATTGCACTACCATGTATTGTAAGTATTTTGTATTTAAAATTTAGTTAAAACTAGCTGTGATGAATGTAAGACTGTAAGCAAGCGCGGCTCTCGAGGCTGCAGATATTGCTGATGTGGCTCTCCATATATCTTGAGTTTGACATGCTTGCTTTATACAGTATATTGGTTGGTTTCACGACAACAATTTTCAGGTGGCTTAAATTACATATGTCGGATTCAAGCTCTATTGCACAACATTTAAATTAACTTTCATGTCCACATTCACAATTTAGAAGAATATTAATTGAAAATACAAGTACACTCACCCATGACAATAATAAAAAAAAAACACTTCAAATTAATGAAGCCCCTATGCAGTGTGTGATAGATAAAGAGTCGTCTAATTTACACAAAAATACATGAAAATAACACTGACATAAAATTTTAACAGATATATTTACCAAAATTACACAAAAAATATCTTGAAACACTAAAGAATAGATTTGTTCAATATATTCACCATTGGCTTCAAACATGTCCTCCAGACGACTTCGGAAACCACTGAATTTCCTCTGGACGGTCTACTTGTTTAAGTTGCTGAGTGCTGCCATAATCCTTGCCTTCAGTTCATCTTTCGTGTTACAAGGAGTTTTGTGGGTTTCTCTCTTTCTCGACTGAGCTCCACACAAAATAAGTGTGTGTTGCACTCTGTGAAGTTAGGTTAGGTCAGATTTAAGTAGTGATGTGGTCGCAGAAATTGTCTGAAAGTCATGACTGTGTTCTCTGTCTGTGTGGCAAGGTGTAGTCTCCTGTTGCCGGACCTAGTGTCGTCCATTAGCCAACTTCTTGACCAACGGCATCATTACTTCCACAAACCATTTGACGTAGACCTGCATAGTGAGTTTCAGGCTATGTCGGCCAGCATAGAGAGTTTGAGGCTATGTCGTAAAAGAACGGCGACATAACATCAGCATAACTTGGGATAACTCCAAACGCATTCGTAATCACTATTAGTCTCTTCCTGGATCTTTTTATTTTAAAGAGAAAAGTCAGAATTTATTGAAACAAGACAAGTTCAGTTGGTCACTGATGACAATTCCAGAACAACGTAACTATAAACATTTTTTCTATCGTCTGCCAGCCGCAATGATAGAGCATGCATTACCTAGAACCATCGCCAGTGAGACACGCTGCAAGGGCTACTCAGTTTCGCGAGGTTCGTTCCTTTATCGTGACGCAATCGCGCCAATCCTCCGAAGGAACGCCATCGAATGAGGGCCAATAACCCCTGAAGTTTCCACTGCCACAGGAGTGAAAAAAATTCTATCAGCAAGAGAAGAATATTTAACTATTTTTTTTTTCAACTCTGCGTCCCGGGCGTCGGATCCTGGCTCAACCGCGGACCTGATCAAATTACAGGCCGAATCCCAAAATCAAAGACTTCCCCATTTTATGCGCTGTTCTCGGAGTGACACTCAAGCCTTGACATATTTGTATTGGAGATTCTGGTGCGAATGCTAAGCTGTACAACATTTTTCTGAGTTTGTGGTGGAGTGAATTACGTCATCGTACTCTTCTTCTCAAGGAAAGTCCCCAACTGACGTAATTATAATGCAGCTGAGAAAAACAAAACAAAAACAAAAAACACAAAAAACAAAAACAAAAAACGCGCAAGCGTAAAATTTTAAAAAAAAATAATTTGGCGACAATTTAAACATCGCACCATGCATTTACATTTTTTTGGTCAGAATTATAATCTCTCAAAGGATACTTTTATTGATATACCATGTTGGTCTTTTGCAAATCATTAGTTGAAGAAGAGTTATTGCGGGTTATTAAGTTGGTTGTATTAAATTTAGTACAGTATGTAACTATTATTATTTTTAAATGAGATCATTGGAGAGTATACTAGTGCTTATAAGGGTTTTTTTTAGGATTTTCTCATCTTGTTTTAGCTAGAGTCTATTTGATTGCGGTGTGTTAGGTATATATGTTTAGGGTTAGTTGACGAAATATTATGGTATGTTTGATGTATATCACTATTTCTATTACTACGTCTAATTTGTTCATAAACAAAGTAATTAAGAAAGTCATTATAAATGAGAGTTGGTTTATTCTTTTTTCATTCAGTGTAGAAATTTGTTTAACTTTTGCACGGTTTATTAAATTTTGTATAATCGCTGTTTTATAATATTTAGGACATTCCGTTTTATAATTGAGAATGATCGTATTTATGCTGGTTGTTTTTTGTAAATGGGGAGATAGTAATTATTTGTTTGCAGTTCATGTATTTTATCTATGTTTTTAACTAAGACGAGAATATATAATCTACATATATTAGGTAGATTGGGATATTTTATGTGTTATTAACTATCTTATTTTCAAGATTACCCATGTAGATGTTACTATATATTATTTCCCGAAGTGATCCCAGGGTAACACCATCACGTTGTACATATATATATTATTTTATGTTTATATAAGTTAAATTGGTTTCCGTAAAATACAAATAATGAAATATATGTTTAATTGTTAACAGTAATATTTTAAAATATCTAAATTATTTTTTTAATTGCAATTATAACAGTAATGTTTTAAAATACTTAAATTTTGTTTTAACAGTTTTTACAAATATAAATTAAGTTACTTCCCGTATATAACGTTATTTTTTTTTATTAAGAAAGAGTGTTTCATGAACATTTGAAAACTCTTCACATCTATCAATTACATTATTTTTTGTCTCAGATATTCACCCCAGAAAATAATCTTGGATGAGATTGAAAATACTTTGGAAAATAAACTGTATGAGGAAAACTATGGCGCCTGCCTTAATGAGTTTAATAAAAAAAAATCTGTGAAATCGAGATGATTAAAATAAAACTAAAAAAAAACATGATGTCTAGTTCATACAACGAAATATATATATATATATATATATATATATATATATATATATATATATATATATATATATATATATATATATATATATATATATATATATATATATATACCCTTGGGAAAGGTATGAATCCTCTACTTCTCCCTCCAGCTATGGGTAAATAGCAGGACAGACTGGGTTCTATAGCCTGGATGGCAACTGGTCTAGGAGAAGGACAACTCTGAATTCCAAACATGCGGAGGGTCGTTTGGGGACCTTGTGGCACGTGAAACACCAGGTCTCTGTATTCGGCCCTTCAAAAAATGCGTATGGCCCTGAACGAAACCTTCACCACTATAATCCAATTCTCATGTGCTGTTGTCGGGCTGTCGGTTTCCTGGGAACTGATCTGCTTGTCCCTCGTACGTCGGATTCGACGGAAGAGAGAGTCGATATATATATATATATATATATATATATATATATATATATATATATATATATATATATATGTATATATATATATATATTAGGCACCATATCTTCATAAAAGATTGTTTCGTTGAATAAACTAGACATCACGTTCTATTTTTTAGATTTATTCTAATCCTCTCGATTTCACAGATCAGTTTCTTAATATTGTAATATTGTATATGTTATATGTCATATAAGTGGACTCTACCAGTGTTACTTGGAGTGCTGTCTTTAAATACCCAGAGTAGACAGTCAGTGAGAGAGGATATACGGAGAGAGAGAGAATATACGTTCGGAGATAGTGTGAGGTAACCTCTTGTAGAAATCAGTAACAAGCACGTAGACTCTAAGGAAGTCCTACTTCGAGGAACGCGGTTAGTAGCAAATACAGACTGTATATATCCATCTGTATTTGCTACTAGCCGCGTTCCTGGATTTACAAACTGTATTACTCTTTGTATGATTGTGTAAATACATTTTATTTCTTATATGTAATTATTGCGTTTGTCATTCCTTGGAGACCGAATTCATCACGGAATCCACAACAGTGTATATATATAAGATAGATAGATAGACAAAGTTATATATGGGTGTGTTTCTGCTATATTACATTATAAACGGCCGTTAGTAAAATGAAAATGATTGGCGCAACAGTTTTGAAGTCGTTTTCCATTAAGATGTGAATCTTCGAAAAGTTTTAACTTCAGGCTGAATCAATTTTCTCTTATATTTTATCCTCATTTCCCTTTTCATTCGTTATTTCTAGTTTTATCCTCTTTTAACCTTGAAGTATTATGTTTGCCATTCATTTTTTTTTCTGATTGTCTCCTTTCTCTTATTTTATGGGAATTTTTTTGTATTTACATGTTTTATCATTCTTGATTTTTTTTTTATTTATTTTCTCAGTTTTTTGTTTCCCTCTCAATTGCATTTTTACTTCTTTTCATTCTCGTTTTTTTCTCTATATTCTTCTTCTTTATCACTTCTGTCATTTTTTTTACTGCTTTCTTTGTCTTGTTTTTTTTATTCTTCAGTTTCTTCTTTTTTTCTTACTGTTATTCTTGTTCTGTCGCTTCATTGTCTTCTTTTTAGACGACTACATTTTTCTACATATCTTTCCTTCATTATCGTCCACTCCTTCTTCATCATTTTCTCTTCTTCATTCTCCTTTTCGCTTCACTTTTTACTATTGCAGCATCACTTGATTTCCTACGTAAAAGCATGATCGATTTTATTTTCATTCGTTCAATCTCCTCGCTTCTCACCGTTCGAATAAATGTTACGGATTTCCTTGTGAATCTTTTTTGTATCTTTCACATTCAAACACAATGTCTTCACATTCTTGGCTCATTTTTTTTAATAAAGTTCCCTAGATTTGCATTGGATGACCTATTTTCTACAAGTTTATTCGTTTATTTTCCTCTTTGACAGATTTTGTCTTTGAATTTTTAATTCTAATGAACTGTTTCATCATTTGCACTAAGTTGTCTGTAACTCATTACAATTCTTGGCTTTTTACTTTTATATAGTCGACTGTGCAGCCTCTTTCTGCTTCAAAAGTCAAAAGTTGCGTTTACCTTCGAATGACCCCAAAAGAACTGTTATTGATTGAAAATCATTTTATGATTTATTTGATATCAGTATTTACATCTTTTATTCATTCTTTCTCCCATCAGTTCTTTTTCAATTATTATGAGCTTTCTTCCTTATGTTTTAATTATCTGATTAAATTTTATAGGTTACAAGAAGTACGTTTCCAAAAAAGAAACTATGATCTCGAATTGGAATGAAAGCAATGATGACACATATATTCATCATAAAAAAAATCAATATGAGGAAGTAATAAATACTAAACACTTCAAATACTTCGATGTAAGAATCAGTTATAATAACTTTTTTATAGTTTGTCTTGTGTGTAGTTTCGCAAAAATCCAACTAATATCTACAAAACTAAAATGTTATCCTAAAAACTCAAGTTATTTTGTTTAACAGCTTTTCAGATCGATAGTGTCAGATGAACTCCAGGCATCAATTATGAAAAATGACTTTGAGCGAATGAAAAATAGAGGTCTTAGGAAGGACAACGATTCTTCAAAATTCGTTGACAAGCGCTCCAAAATGACAAAATATATACAAAATAACAAATACCACATTTGAGGAATTTCAACAAAAACAACATCTAAAGTGGATAACACATTAAACTCAAATAATAATGATATAATTTTGATGTTTATTTTGAACACTTCTTCAAACAAAAGGTTAGGAAAGAAACCGCCACCATCATTAGAAAGAGCAATAACTGGTACTGGATTTGAGAAACTTATCCCGAACCAAATTGTTTTAATAGAAATATTTTCTAAATATAATCAGGCAGTAACTCTGTGTACTTGGGTAATAAATGTGAAAAGTTTCCGTAGAAACAGCAAGTATTACTTTTCTTGTTGTCATGTGTCATATGTCTATTCATTTCTCCTGAGAAATGCCCTTATATATATATATATATATATATATATATATATATATATATATATATATATATATGTATATATATATATGTGTGTGTGTGTGTGTATATATATATATATATATATATATATATATATATATGATTAAACACACTGTTGATTTCTTTATTTTCTGTTTCTGTAGCTATCATAATATTCCGATAGATCTATTCTAAATTGTTCATGTATAATATCCGAATATAAATATTTGTACTTATTCTGGCCTATAAGTGAAAGAAATATTGGAAATGTAATGAATCATATTAAAATTACATCTGATATATTATCTTTAATGTACATTTTTTTATCATGACATTGAGAAAGCATTTATATATTTCATTGCTGCGAATTATCAGTTTCCGAAATAAATTTTAACCAAGGTTGTATGCCAGAAAATTGCGTATAGAATTATATTATCATCTCTTTTACTACAGCTTTCGGAAATGTATTACGTATTTCACACTATGAGCTATGTATCAGCCAATCGATGCAGAAGTAAGTAGGACAGTTCTAACATTGCTTCTAGAATTTATTTACCATTTCTTCTATCTGATATTGTGTATT
Organism: Acanthosepion pharaonis; assembly: GCA_903632075.3. Lineage (NCBI taxonomy): Eukaryota > Metazoa > Mollusca > Cephalopoda > Sepiida > Sepiidae > Acanthosepion > Acanthosepion pharaonis. The sequence goes on from CAHIKZ030003790.1 coordinate 313,316, forward strand.
TTATGGTATATTTAATTTGGAAAATTTGGAAAGTGTGATTTTGGGTTATTCAAAATATTCCCTTTTCATCCGAATACAAGATTCCACCAACTGCAGGTATCTTTTTATCGAGGAATGCCAGCCATTCATGTTTCTACCGCATTATTACATGTTATGAAGAATAGGTTATATATGTTGATTTTCTACGCGTGGCTTAGATGCGGCACAAGACTGAACGTGTGTGGCACCCAGTGAGAATAGGTTTTTATGTCCACAGGAAAAAAATTAAAAAAGCAGTGATTAACAAAAAAATGATAAAAAAAAAAGAATTGCAATCATCAAAACTTTGGTTCTATCCACAGTATGTCATCTTCTGTATCTGGTAGAATACGAAAGATATCTTTTAGAACCTGGACGTACCATCACGACAGGCGTTGTATTCCCAGCAAGGAGATCGAGAAGCAGTAATATTGCTTAAAAATAGTCTGCATTTAGGAAAGTCAAATGAACGTATAAAGTCTCTCGTTTATCGAAGTTAAGCCACGATGAGGCTGGTTAGTAAGTAAACGTCTGAGAACCTGGGAATACCATGTGCTGTATGCGTGTTGGTTCAATGGATATAGACTCAATATGATACATTATTTACATTATTCAGGATGATATATTGCCAGCCGATTTCGAATTCCAGTCTAGTTGGTTCTAGTCACTTACGCGCATATAAACTTTGGGAAGGTATGAATCCATATCTTTTTCACCAATCTATGGGTTAAACAGCAGGATAGAATTTCTCCAAGGTACTATGTTGGCAATCAATCTACCGTGGAAAATAAAGGCAGCGTACTGCGGGGATTCTACTGCAAAGTCAATCATGAATGGAAAAAAAAAACATGATCGCCTAAGCGTTAATCACGCATAATAGAAAATGAAATAATGGTGGTAAGCTCCAGCATGAGAATATAAGGTCGCACCCTACAAAATCATTCCAAGTAAATATACGATTATTAGCATAAGTACTTTTACATCCTTTATACTCACCGGAATGATTACTTACATATTTTGAAGCAATACGATCATTAAAACATTTTATATGTGGTTGAACATTACGAAAAAAGAAATTGTTTGAAAAGGCCTTTCCACATTTTGTTTAGAGGGCGAAAAACCAGATTCTTTTATTCCAAAGTGAAATAGAAAGTATGTATTCACGCCGTGCAGCAGTCACTGAAAATGGAGATGATTGCATTCTCCATAAATATACTTAAGTAAATTTACCTTGTATTCGTTTTATAAGCTTACTGATAGGAGGTTTATATTTCAATCATCTGAGTCAATATAATAAATGACAATATCAGTATTTCACCGTGTTACACCTTTTCAACGTTACCCTTAGAGGAAAGTAAGAAACTGACACATCAAATAATTCTTTAAATTAAGTGGGGGAATGATAATTCTCATTCAACTTTTAAAAGTTAAGCTTAAATATTTGTACAATACTTAGATGTAGAGACAATTTTGAGTTCTTCAGTTTATAGTTGCCTATTGCATCGTCTTCTCTCTGCCTATATTGTGATGAAGGCCAATCAAGAGCCTCTCCCCGTAAAAGCTGGCTTAAATGCCGCCAGATGGTGGGATTTTCAGCTAATATTTATATAAAATTAACTTGCATTTGTTTGTATATCCTGCCTGGTAAAATGTGATTGCATTAATAATACTCTGATACATTACCATATTTTAGACACTTCCATGTGATTCCATAGTTTGCAAGCTTGTCTCGCAAGAGCAATTACGACTGATTAGTATGTTCAATCGTCCGTGGGAAGTCCGTATTTGCGGCCTTGTTTCACATTGAAGTTACACTTAGTAAAACAAAATATTATCATAAGTTGAGCACTTCAGCTTAGTGTAATAGTTAACATATTTATCACACTATATCAATCACGACTGGTGAGTTAGATCTTCACTGAGTGCTACACACATTAGGCCTTATATCAGTAAATTAGTAACGGAGCGGATATTTTGACGTTGCGTAATTGTTAGTAAACTTGTGTCGCTAGACCAATTAAATCTGAGTAGTAAATTCGATACTGATAAGGTGCTCCATCACTTTCGCCTTGTGCCACATCCCAGCTACCATTAGTTAAACGCTATATTATTATAAATTAATGACTTCGACGTGATGCAAATTTTAGAAAGATTGTCTCGTTAGATCACTTATGACAGAGTAGTAAGTTCGATACAAATTAGGGGATCAATAATAGTGATCTTGTGCGACATCTTAGCCACACTGAGTTAAACATATTATCACAAGTTGATTACTTCGACGTGGTTCAAAGTTTAGCAAGCTTGTCTCAGATCAATTAAATCTGAGGGAGGCATTGTGGAGTAAGCGGCTCGGATTGAAGAATCGGAGAGCCGAGTTCGAATTCCAGTCGAATTCATTACATTCACTTAGGTGCTAATAACCTGGGGAAAGGTATGAATCCTCTTCTTCTCCGCCCCGCTGTGGATAAATAGAAGGACAGACTGGGTTCTATAGCCTTGGATGGCAAGTGGTCTACCGCAGAAAGAAGTGGCAACCAATTCCGAGAAAACAAAAGAAATCTGGCTCAACGGTCATGTATCGAATGATACATGATCGCCTAAGCATGTATCACGCATGGCACATAAATGAAATGAGTAAATACGATCTCTACTAATACTTCATAAATTCAGCCACATCGATGCTACGCTTAGTAAATTATTATTATCATGATTTTCCTTTTCAGCAGATCCACGTAAATTGATATAATTCTTAAATCTTTAACTACAGACAAGTCTTAACAGTTACTCTTTTCTTTTAATCTTGTTAATCTGGCCTTTTCTTCTTTTTTAATTCTACTATTTCTTAAGATAATAATTCTTTCTCAGCTTCTCTCTGTCTTCATTTCTCTTCCACTTTCCATCTTATTTCTTCATGATTTCTCCTTGTTTGTTCTTTAGAGCAATATCAGTGACGGCTTTCATGCTACTTGTGTCTTTTTATATTCTTCTTCTCTTGCAAATCTCTCTACTCCCGTTATTTCCTAACCTCCGTCCAAGCTAATAATGGCGCGAATCTTAAACACTTAATCACTTGCCTTATCTGCTTGGTTGGTCAGTGACACAATGCCCCCTCTACTCTAAACGCCATCAATTTTACAAAGATTGAAATGTGAAACGCACCTTGTTAAGTAAACCAAGTGTGAGATCAATTTGTCAAACACAAAGAGCTTTTTACTCTTGCACTGTACTTAGAGATTTTTTTCCTGTATAGTTTGCTGTCTTATTTATTAAGTCCTCCTATTCATTCAGTATATTCACGCCTTTTTGATATTCCGCCTTATTCTTTTGCATTTTCACAATGATTCTTTTCAAGATCTCCTCGTTAATCTATATATTGTACCATTTTTTTCGTTCACTCAATCAGTTTAAACCTTGTCAAGTCGCTTTATCTTTTCAATATTTGACAGAATAAGATGATCTTTGATGCTTCCTAGGTCTACAAAATAAAGGTTTCGGCTCGATAAATCTGTTGAGTTCAATTCCCCTCATTTGACACTGCACTTATTAGTTACGGAGCATTTATTTTTGTTTGTTTTTTGAAATAATTGTCTTTGTAGCATGATTTCTTTCAGTTTAGTAAGTAGTTTGTTTTGATATGTTTTACGGCATATCAAGCATAATGGGTTATTTAATGCCAACAAGAATTTATCGCTGGTAATTTTTCTTCAAGAAATATTTTTGGTAATACTTTTTCCAAAAACGTATACCTGTTAATATTTTTCCCAATAAGTATTGCTGGTAAAATTTATTGCTGACAATATTTTTTTTACAAAAATCTTTTGCTGGTATTAAAACCTATTTTTATAAGTTTTTAACCCTGTTCCGGGGTTAAGTATTTGACCATGGCTGGGAACATAACAGATGGTACCGCCTCGCTCAGGGTGGACATGGGAATACCAGTAAATAGCAGTGGTTCTATGCTCCTCAAAATCTCCTGATCAGAGGACTTGCTGTAGATTATCGTGTTACCCAGGATACGAATTCAGTTTATCATCATACCCATGATGGCCAGTTTATTAAAATTACAAATTACCGCTCCAAGTAATTGAAAAATGGAAAAAAAGATGTATATTTTATGAGTTGAAACATCGCTACGGTTATGCCTATTTAAGACAGATCTTGTTTTGA